>JAFEMH010002219.1:157500-364668 GCA_022495995.1 Adenophora triphylla var. japonica
ATGACTTTTAAAAAAATTGCATGGTACAATAAACTTAAAACCTACCTTCTTTTTCTTGAATTTAAAAACTGTGTTTCAAACTACTCTTCTTTTTGGAATTTTTTTTCAAATAATACATTTTTTAGATTTTATTTACCAAAATGATTTACTGTTCAAACTTTTTCCCAAAATGTTCCACTTTTTCAAAAATCGCTACACCGTGTAGCGAGTTTATAATTTTTCGATTAAAATCGCTACACGGTGTAGCGATTTTAATTTTGCTAAATTTTATTTTAATATTTATGCTATTTAGCGATTTCAAATTAAGAGAGACAACTATGCAAAGTCCGTCCAAACCAAGTCCAAAGTAAAGTAGTAAGGTTTGTAATGGTAATTCGTCCCGTCTTAAATGACAAAATAATAATACAAAAATAATTATGTATTAATAAAAAAAATAGAAATATTATTTTTTTTATCTCAAATAAATATTTTTTAAAAATGTATTTCTATAAAAAATTATATTCTTCATTTCAAAAATAAATATTATTTTCGAATCAAAATGAATAACCAAAAAATAATATTACATTTTTTATCCCAAAAAAATGAGCATTACTTCCTTCATCCCAATGAATATTTTAAAAATTAATACTACTTCATTCGCCTCAAAAATTAATGTTTGTAATGTTAGTGCCTTCGTCTCAAAATATAATATTAATTTTTGAGGCAAATGAAGAGTATTTTTTAAAAAAAATATTCATTGAGACGAAGGAAATAATGCTCATTTATTTGGGATAAAAAATGTAGTATTATTTTTTGGTTATTCATTTTGAGTCGAAAGTAATATTTATTTTTGAAATGAAGAATATAATTTTTGTATAGAAGTACATTTTTTAAAAATATTTATTTGAGATGGAAAAAATAATATTTTTATTTAGTTTTTTTATTAATACATAATTATTTTTGTATTATTATTTTGTAATTTAAGACGGAACGAATTACAAACCTTACTACTTTACTTTACTTTGGACTTGGTTTGGACGGACTTTGCATAGTTGACTCTCTTAATTTGAAATCGCTAGTTCGTGTAGCGATTTCAAATTTAGTTTTTTTTTAATAGCAAATAGCATAAATATTAAAATAAAATTTAGCAAATTTAAAATCGCTACACCGTGTAGCGAGTTTATAATTTTTTTGAAAAAGTGGAACATTTTGGGAAAAAATTTGAACAGTAAATCACTTTGGTAAATAAAATTTTAAAAATGTATTATTTGAGAAAAAAATCCTCTTTTTGTCCTCTTGTTTATGTGGATGATATAATGATCACCGGCTCAGATAACACTCTTCTTATATGTTTATTATGATGGACTTATCAATCGAGTGGTACGGATTAAAATCGTGGGCAGTTGGGTCTGCACATTTAATGTATCTGCTCTAATATCATCTTAAAGTCTAAGGTTCCACCTTAAAATCAATTGGTGATAAGGGGAGTGACCCAGAATCTTTATATATTATAGGCAAGATTTGTCAATTCTCAATGTAAAATAATATCTCTAACAAGATTCAAGGTATGTTACCTCATTGCAATATGACCTTTAAAAATTTTGATTATTTTCATAAAATCTTAAAAATTATTAGTGATAGTAGTACGAAGTATATTTTAAGTGAATCGGAAATAAATATTAAAATTATTTTTATAAACATTTGGTTAAAGTTGAACTGAATTGATTTTCAAATATTTTTTTAGAGGAATAAATAATATAATATGTGTAACATATTATATGTTTAGTAAGAAAACATGTCTCAGGAAGAAAACAAAACTAACGGATTAGAAAGAAAAAAAAAAAAACCATACACGTATACGACATGTTTCGCACGAATTTTTTGAATAAGATGGTTTAGAATTCTTAAATGACCACTATTTTATTTTATAAATAAATAAAAGAGAGTGACAAAGGAAGCCTCCACCTACTTGCTTAACTAATTCTTTTTTTAAACGTTGGCTAAAATGGAAAGTCAAAATTAATTACGAAATTAACACAATTTTAATTTCGTATTAATCCTAATTTAATTTTTACAAACGAAATAAATCAAATATATTATTAAGTGTTAGTGGCAGTTACAATCAGTTCATGACTTCTGAGTTCGGAATTAAAAAAAAATTAGCAAAAGATGGGCTAGGGCCACATTCGTGTCCGCATGACGCGCATGAGTTCGGTAGCCCGAAGTCCATGTCGATTCTTGATTTGCACCCCAAGCACACATGTGCGCGAGAGAGAGTATAAATGTCACACATTTATACCTCTTATTAAAGTGTAGGAGTATTTAAACTTGCTTTATTTTACATTCTCATTACATGTGCGATAATAACATTTTTTTACTTTTAACCCACTAACTTTGAGCCTTAATATCTAATTCATCCATTAACCATTTTGGACAAATAAATATTTGATCTCAATGTTTTTATGGAGTATAACACAAACCCACATTCAATTTGGTTATTTAACAAATAACTCATTTAAAAAAAATTGTTAAATTTCCTTCACACCCACTAATGTTTTCCAACAGTTGGCAGTTGAGCCATCAATTTGGAATATCTTGTCGAAACATTTCGTCTTGTCATATTCATGTGTAACGATATAAAATAGTATATTCTGAACCCGTATAAAAGTGTTGGTGATTTTAGTGTCATCAACTTGTTTTATTGTAATGGTGATTTACTAAGAGATCAATGTGATTCGTATTAGACTCGGATACGAGTAAGGGAAAGTGTGGAGTACACACTCGTTTGAGCTAAAACGAAGTCAACTTCGATATAGAAGTAAAAGTTAAAGGGTAGCTCTTTTTCTTGACAAGACGGCGTGCGATTCATATGACATTGCCGTGCGAGTGGAACAACACGGCCGAAGCAGTTCATAAGACACGCCGTGCAGTTCATAAGACACGGCCGTGCGATTCACAAGACTCGGCCGTGCGGTTCTGTCTGAGATGCCTTTTCAAAATGAAGAGACACATTGCTTGGCTAAAGTCATGTCTCTTGATTGTACCCTTTAACTAATACCTCTCCATCTGTATATATACAGAGATTGATCTCAGTTGTACACATATAACATACAAGAGTGATACAACAATATAACGAAAGCAAACAATTCTCAAGGTTTTGATTTGTTCTCTTTGCCTAGAAAACAAATTGCGTGATTGTCTTATCCCAATAAGGATTTCGTGTAACCCAGGCATTAAGGGTCGAAATACTTTATTCGGAAAGTGAATTATACACGATTCAATCATATATCCGGCCCTAGTATCAAGATCAAGACCCTATTTCCCCTACAAACGAATAAAGTATTTGGTGATACTCATGGCTGGTGGAAGTACTTTGAAGGAGATGACGAACAAGTTTGGAAAGCTAGACAAGTTTGAAGGGCAAGATTTCAGACGTTGGCAGAAGAAGATGCACTTCCTTTTAACTACATTAAAGGTGGTGTATGTTCTTTCTACTCCAATTCCAGAATTGCTTGAAGAGGATAACTTGGAGGCCGTCAGACGTAGATCGAAGTGGGAGAACGATGACTACATCTGCAGAGGACACATATTGAACGGTATGTCTGATCCTTTATTTGACATTTATCAAAATGAGGAATCTGCTAAAGAGTTATGGGATTCTCTTGAATCCAAGTACATGGCAGAGGATGCTTCTAGTAAGAAGTTCCTTGTGAGTAATTTTAATAATTACAAAATGGTCGATTCAAGACCTGTCATGGAACAGTTCAATGAACTCCTTAGAATCCTTGGACAATATACACAACATGGATTGAAGATGGATGAGTCAATATCTGTTTCAAGTGTGATTGATAAATTGCCTCCCTCCTGGAAGGATTTCAAACACACCTTGAAACATGGTAAAGACGATCTATCTTTGGTTCAACTTGGAAGTCACTTGCGCATAGAGGAATCTCTAAGGGCGCAAGAGGATGACAAAGGCAAAGGAAAGGAAGTTGCTGGACCCTCGGTCAATATGATTGATGAGGGTGGAAACAATAAAAACAAAGGAAAGAAACGTAGTTTCAATGACAATGGTTCTGGTCCCAACAAGAAGCCTAAATTGGCATGTTGGAAATGTGGCAAAACTGGTCACTTTAAGAAGGATTGTCGTGTTGGAAACAACAAGAAAGGCGCAAGCACAAGTGGTTCGGGAAAGGGGTCTAAGGACCATTCTCAAAACCAAGGTCAGAATTTAATTCATAGTTGGAACAGATTTATTAAAAATTCTGTTTCAACAATTTCTGAGGCATTTTATGTGCAGGATGATGCTATTGCGTGGTGGATTGATTCCGGTGCCACAACTCATGTTTGTAAAGATCATTGTTGGTTTAAGACATACGAACCAATGGAAGACGGATCTGTCCTTTACATGGGTGATGACCATTCCGCTCCTATTCAAGGAAGAGGAAGTGTGGTATTGGAATTTAGTTCGGAAAAAACGATTTCTTTGTTTAATGTTTTATATGTACCTAAACTTCGTAAGAATTTAATTTCTGGTCCTGTCTTGAACAAGTGTGGTTATAAACAAGTTTATGAATCCGATAAGTATATCTTATCGAAGTCAGGTGTATTTGTAGGATTTGGTTATTATAACAATGGGATGTTTATGTTGAATTTGAATAAAATTCCTGTTAACTCTAGTTCTGTTTATATGACTTCCTCTGTTGTTGTTAATTCCTCATTATGGCATGCTCGGTTAGGACATGTGCACTATAAAAGAATGCTTGAAATGTCCAAAGATGGTTTGATTCCTGTTATTGATAATAATACGGAAAGGTGTAATACTTGCATGTTAACAAAAATCACTAGGAAACCTTTTAAAAGTGTTACAAGGAATTCTGTAAAACTTGAATTGATACATAGTGATTTATGTGATTTTCATGCAACTCCATCTTTAGGCAATAAAAAGTATATTGTCACTTTTATAGATGATGCCTCTAGGTTTTGCTCTATTTATTTCTTTGCATGCAAAAGATGAAGCCCTAGATAAATTTAAAATTTATAAACCGAAGTTGAACTTCAACTTAATGGCTTGATTAAAACCTTACGTACGGATAGAGGTGGTGAATATTATGATCCTAAATATTTCCAATCCGTAGGGATAATTCATGAGACTACGGCTCCTTATGTACCACAACAAAATGGTGTGGTGAAAGGAAGAATAGAACTCTTGAAGAAATGGTTAACGCCATGTTGTCTTACTCGGCTTGAGTGACGGGTTTTGGGGTGAAGCCATGTTAACGGCTTGTCATCTATTGAATAGAGTTCCTAATAAAAGGAACAAGATTACCCCATATGAGCTTTGGTATAAGAAAAGACCAAACTTGACATTTTTGCGAGTTTGGGGATGTAGGGCCGTGGTTAGACTTCCGGACCCTAAAAGGAAAAAGTTGGGAGAAAAAGGTGTTGATTGCATCTTTGTTGGATATCTTGAGCATTCCAAGGCATATAGGTTTTATGTTATAGAACCTAATGAATTCATTTCTATAAACACAATTATAGAATCAAGAGATGCAATCTTTAATGAGAATCGTTTCTCTTCTATACCTAGACCCAAGGATATTATACCAATGTCAAATTTGAATCTCAAATGGATGATCATTCAATTGATGTACCAAGTGAGACACCCGAACCTCGTAAGAGTACAAGAGTAAGGAAAGCTAAATCATATGGTTATGATTTTCAACTATATTTAGTTATGGGATCAAGAGATCAAATTGAATCTCAATACTCTTACTGTTATAGTATAGAGGAGGATCCAAGAACCTATGATGAAGCAATAAAATCTCGAGACGCTGGTTTTTGGAAAGAAGCCATCGATGATGAGATTGGTTCTATTGTGGAAAATAATACATGGGTCTTGTCTGATTTACCACCAGTGCCGTAAACCTTTGGGGTGCAAATGGATCTTCAAAAAGAAGATGAAAGTCGATGGAACTATTGACAAGTTTAAAGCTCGATTGGTAATCCAAGGCTTTAGACAAAAGGAAGGCATCGATTACTTCGATACCTATGCACCGGTTGCTCGTATCACTACTATTAGATTTCTGATAGCTTTGGCGGCTATTCGTAATCTATTGATCCATCAAATGGATGTCAAAACAGCATTCTTAAATGGTGATTTGGAAGAAGAAGTGTATATGAAGCAACCTGAAGGATTTGTTATGCCAGGTAATGAGCATAAGGTATGTAAGTTAATTAAGTCATTGTATGGGCTGAAGCAAGCACCTAAGCAGTGGCATCAAAAGTTTGATGAGGTTGTTTTGTCGAATGGTTTTGTATTAAATCAATCCGACAAATGTGTATATAGCAGATTTGATGAATCCGGTAAAGGTGTAATCATCTGTCTATATGTAGATGACATGTTGATTTTTGGCACTGACCAAAATGTAGTTGATAAAACTAAGAAGTTTTGTCATCAAAGTTTTCGATGAAGGACATGGGAGAAGCCGATGTAATTCTTGGTATAAAGATTAAACGGATGAACAAGGGAATTGCAATATCACAATCTCATTATATTGAGAAAATTCTCAAGAGGTTTAATTGTGATAATTGTTCTAAAGTTAGTACTCCCATGGATCCTACTTGAGAAACTTGTATCAAATATTGGTAAACCCGTGTCACAGCTTGAATACTCAAAAGCCATAGGCGGTTTGATGTATGCTATGACGAGCACTCGACCCGATATTGCTTATGCAGTTGGAAGATTGAGCAGGTTCACTAGTAATCCTAGTAGACAGCATTGGCATGCTATAACAAGGGTGTTCAAGTACTTAAAAGGTACTATGGACTATGGTTTGTGTTATAGTGGACATCCTTCTATATTAGAAGGTTACTCAGATGCTAGTTGGATCAACCAAGAAGATTCATCTTCTACTAGTGGTTGGGTGTTCTTGCTTGGAGGAGGTGCCATTTCTTTGGCTTCCAAAAAGCAGACATGTATTACGCATTCTACAATGGAATCTCGAGTTTGTAGCATTGGCCGCCGGAAAAGAAGCGGAGTGGCTTCGGAACTTGATATATGAGATTCCATTATGGCCAAAACCGATATCACCAATGTCTATCCATTGTGATAGTCTTTGCCACCTTGGCTAGGGCCTATAGTCAGATTTATAATGGCAAGTCTAGACACTTGGGTGTCGGACATAGTATGATTCGGAGTTAATCATGAATGGTGTGATATCGATTGAGTTTGTTCGGTCGCAACAAAATTTGGCCGACCACTTGACGAAGGGGTTAGCCAGAGACTCGTAAATAAGTCTCGCAATGGGAATGGGATTAAAGTCCATTTAATCCTCTAATTGTGAGATACCCAATTCCCTTCTAATACAACGTTAGAAGCTTGAATTCAATGTGGAAAGCTCGCAGTTGGAGATTGGAACACATGTTATTATCTTTCCCAAGGTATGTGTTCAGACCTGCAAGTAAAGGTTAGGTTGAAGAATATCTTCTTAATAGTTCCTTTGAAAAATTGCAAATGCAGGTGCAAGATTAAAAGGAACTACCTATATGGACATGAAGTTTTGTCGTTTCAAGAAGCTAGGACTTGGCTTCCTATATGTTCACTAATGGATATGGACACATGGCTTGTAAAAGTGTCAAGATTAAACAAAGAGAATTGTACTGAACTTATGTGTATAGTATCTTCAGGTATTCATATGAGTTGACGGGTTCATTCGATAACCGTTCTTACCGACACCCGATTCTCGAGTATTTGAAATGTGTATTATACTAAGATGAAAATTCAATCGCAAGACATTTTCATTTATGCATTCGTTTGTTTCGTTATTTATACAGTTTAGTAAATCAAAGGATTACACTAAAATGGAGGGGATTTGTTGGTGATTTTAGTGTCATCAACTTGTTTTATTGTAATGGTGATTTACTAAGAGATCAATGTGATTCGTATTAGACTCGGATACGAGTAAGGGAAAGTGTGGAGTACACACTCGTTTGAGCTAAAACGAAGTCAACTTCGATATAGAAGTAAAAGTTAAAGGGTAGCTCTTTTTGCTGATCAGCACGGCCGTGCAGTTCATATGACACGGCCGTGCAGGTATGAACAACACGGCCGAGCAGTTCATAAGACACGGCCGTGCAGTTCATAAGACACGGCCGTGCAGTTCACAAGACTCGGCCGTGCAGTTCCTGTACAGATGCCTTTTCAAAATGAAGAGACACATTGCTTGGCTAAAGTCATGTCTCTTGATTGTACCCTTTAACTAATACCTCTCCATCTGTATATATACAGAGATTGATCTCAGTTGTACACATATAACATACAAGAGTGATACAACAATATAACGAAAGCAAACAATTCTCAAGGTTTTGATTTGTTCTCTTTGCCTAGAAAACAAATTGCGTGATTGTCTTATCCCAATAAGGATTTCGTGTAACCCAGGCATTAAGGGTCGAAATACTTTATTCGGAAAGTGGATTATACACGATTCAATCATATATCCGGCCCTAGTATCAAGATCAAGACCCTATTTCCCCTACAAAAAGCGGGACTATGAGATATCCCAATTGAAATGCGGGATAAGGCGGTATGAGAGGGGACGTCCCACATTTTTTAAAATTTAATTTAATTTTTATTTTTTAACCCCAAAATCATTTAGAAAAATTAAAAAAAAAAAAAGAAGTTGTGTTGTATGAATGAAGTTAAGCCAGCGTCGAACAGTTGGTTAAACCCTAAGGCTCCGTTTGTTTCGACGTAAAATATTTTTCGGAAAACATTTTTCGAAAAATGTTTTCCTGTAAAATATTTTCATGTAAAATGTTTTCCTGTAAAATATTTTTCTGTAAAATGTTTTCATGTAAAATGTTTTACGGAGAAATGTCGTAAAATCTTTTCGGGTGTTTGGTAAGAAAAATATTTTCTGGAAGGGCGTAAAATTTTTTCGGCTATTTGGTAAGCAAATGTTTTCCGAAAAATATTTTCATGTGTTTAATGAAAATATTTTTCGATATATATATATATATATTATTATGATTAATATTATTTTTATTATTATTATTATTAGTATTAGTATTATGTTTTTATTTTTTTATTTTTTTATCATTATTATTTTTTTATTTTTATTTTTATTATTATTATTATTATTATTATTATTATTATTATTATTATTATTATTATTATTATTATTATTATTATTATTATTGATGCTGCAGGAATTGTGCTTATCAATCTTCCTCCACGTGGCAGGACTGATCACCTGGCTCCTTGACCTGAAATCAGAACCCACGACTAGCCGGATGTGTCTCCGGCGAAGACGCTCGGGCGTGAGAGTAAGATAACGGTATATTATAGCTCAAAATGTATTGAATAATGAACTCAGAATACAAAATGGCAGTTACCTTTCACCATTTGGTAGTGATGAAGTATTTATAGGAAAAAGTGATGTATTTTTGGGGAGGCAACATGTCCTCCGAGATTGTAGCGGCAGTTACTTGATTGTGGGAACGTGTCTATAACGGCCCCTGATTTGTAGGGATGTGGTTATGAGAATTGTTCAACCAAATACGCCGGCAAGTGTCAGGTCGTCACTTGTTGATTTAGGTCGAGGTCGCCACTCGTGGAATGATCGACCTGACTGTCGGGTAGAGCATGGTTCGTACCCGAATTGTGATATGGATCATGAGGTCGGACTAAGTTAGGTCGGGACCTGGTAGGTCGGACCATGGGCTTAGTCGACTGGTGCTTGAGATGGGCTTTGGGCCTTGTTCTGATTGGGCCAGGCCTATTGAGAATGTGACGATCAAATGCGGCCTGTGATTGGGCTTTACTCGTTTGGCCCAACTCGACATTTTTGGTATGTTCAGTGGCCCCCAACTTTCGAGTTGACTCCGTCGACTTGGAAGTTAAGAAGATCTTTGATGAGAATTATTTTACTCGCAGGTCGATACTCGTTCTGAGGTATGGTCGACTTTCGATGACGTGGCACCATCCTGATCGTTGGCGATGAACGGCAGGAGATGAAGGAGCGCCGATTTTAGTAATGATTGCAATTCTGACGCTTGGAACTCCTTCTCGGAAACCGTTTCCGCCATTAATATGGAAATTATTTTTTGAATTTTCTTTTTTCCTTTCCAATCTTGGAAAATATAAATTGCACATTCCTTCTCTGTTTAGAACTTTTACCGTTTTCAAGCTCTTGAGAATCTCCGGCGAAAATAGCGAAGAAGCAGTTGAGTTAAATTGGGCTTCCATCTTCGGCAACAGCTTCCTATTCCGACATTTACAAAGGTATTTCTCTTCCATTCTTCTTTTAGGGCTTTTAATTTATGCTCTGTCTTTACTTCCGCCATGGCTAGGACTTTTAGTAGCGAACCAGGGGCATGGTATGGCTCTTTGTACCGTCAATCGTAGAGTGTATAAGAACGTGAACGGTGAATGGAGAGTGATGTCCTTGGATGAGTGTGCCTCTATTTTGACCAGGTGGGAGTTGAACTTCAGTGAGATAGGGTTGCCCATTGTAGGGGACGTTGAAAACCTTGTAGTCGATGATTCAAATATTGTCACTTTTCATCTATTCCATGACTGCTCGACCATATTACTTTGTTTTATGTTAGGGATATCCACAAACCCTCCTTCCTTAGGAATAGAATAGGTTTTCCAGGGGAGTCTAGGTCGTCCTTAGGTAGGTCGACTGAACATGATCATAGGACTGACTCCCCTGCTTCCTCTTTTGTTTGTACAGATATGGCGACTCAAGAGGGAAATGCCTCGACTTCTTCAGGTCCCAGGATTGTGAATGCATTTGACAACTCAGTTGTGCCAGGGAGAAATGAAAGGGGGTATGTTCCCCAAGGGCCTTTGCGTGGCAACAAGAACTTGCCCTCTAGGTATAGTATGATTAGGGAATTTTGCGAAGTCGGCAAAGAGGACTACCCAAGTGACCATCTCCACTCAGAAGGAGTTCATGACGGAATTTAGGTCGTCCTTCACCAAGGATGCTACTAAGGTCGCATTCTTTTACGGCCAGTTTGTTCTTTGGCCTTAGGTTACCTCTTGATCCATTTATCAACGAATTTTTGGAGTGTGCCAATGCCCTTCCCCTTCAACTAGGAGCCAACACTTGTAGATTACGGTATGCTTCGCTATGGTGTGTAGATTTTTAGGATATGAACCATGTATGAGGGTATTTAAAGAATTTTTCAGTATTAAGTATAGCGGGAATGACCTGAGCATTAGTACTCCTTCCAAGCCCAAATCTCCCAAACTCTTTACCAACCTTCCCAGCAAGCACAGTGGGTGGAACTCTCATGTAGTGGTGGTAGAGAGCAGATTAGGATGGGAGTTCCCATTGCCCAACGATGAAACAGAAACCATTGATGAGAGGACTTTTGGGAGCCGTCTTGGCATCTTAGCTTGTACCAGGCTTTGTGTCGATTAGTGGCGAGAAGGCCCATTTAGCTGGGAGAGTCTGCTTACCACTAAGTACAACTTCATTCGAGTGGAATGATGTCGGGAGATGGAGTGGTGGAGCCCCTTATCCACGTGTCGAGGGGCCAAATATATCCGGACCGGATAACTCACCACACAGGTAAATTCAGAGATAAGTGTCAACTTTGTAAGAAGAATAAAGATTACTGCAAAGCCAATGGGGAGCACGCTGGTGGTAAGATCTCTCTGTTCAGCTTTTCTTTATTTGCCTTTCATTGAATTACTGGCATGAATGATCAATTTGTCTAGGGTGAGCTAGTCATAGGTTGAGTCTGTAGCTCGTACATAATTAACTCGCTCATAGGATGATCAAGTCGTTCATATTGTGTTCGTACATAGAACTTTTGCTCGTATATAGAACCTTTGCTCGTATATAGAACCTTTGCTCGTATATAGAACCTTTGCTCGTATGTCGATTTAACACTTTTTCACTTTAAATTTGTTGCAGTTCTGACTCCTGAGCAAGAAGCTAACATGGTTCGAATCGTTGGCGTTTCTGACAAGAAGAAAGCGAGGAAAGACCATGGAAAGGCTAATGCTCGTGCTCACAGGCAGAGGGAAGCCGCGGTAAGGACCAGTCTGCTTCCAAAAGACAATATTGGGATGGTGCCAATGGAAGGGGTAGAAGAAGAAGATCCCTTGTTGAGCAGCAGTCATACCATGAACGCAACTGAGGAGGGTAATGAATCCAACAAATCTAGCAGGCCCGATGTGAGCTCAGGCCCAACTACGATGTCAATGCGGGGACCTCCGTCTTTGTCGGAAGCGGGAACTAGCTCCTTGGATGTCGTAAACATTGATGACGACGTCATGGAGACGGAAGTTGATGATCGGCCTACGAGGACTAAGAGGTTGCGATCGACAAGGGAATGATGTTTCATCGAGCCAAGCGCCTCCACCTCCTCCCGGCTTCTTCTTATCCCAACCAAGAATCCATTGAAGAAATGATGCGGAGGCCGAGTGATGTTCCCTCTCTTGAAGGAGTTAATTGCACGAGTCGCGGCTACCCGAGATATGAACTTGGGCCAGGTGATTGTGAGAAGAGGCTGTGGATGTGGGTGCGCTAGCTCACTTGGGCGATAAGGGCATAACACCGAAGAATTCTCGGCTCGATGCCTTTGGCTCATTGCGAGGTAACTTCTCACTTTCTCTTTTATCTTAGTCGCTTGCTCCTTTACTCGATCCACTTGAATCTCGAGCTAACACTTCTTTGTTTCCTTTGGAATGCAGAATCTTACCATGATTGAGCAAGCGAAAAGCTCTTGGAGAGCTTCCATTGAGAGGGAGAGACAAGCCCTTCGAGATTATTCCAAAAAAGCTAAAGAGCTTGCGGATTTGAAGGAGAAGTACAACGATCTGGATAACTCATATGAAGCTAATGAGATGGTGAAGACAAAAGCCCTGTCCGACCTCGAAGCTGCAGAATCCAAGCTCAAGGAAGTGGAGACGGAGAAGGATGCTGAGAAGAAGGAACTGGAGAAGGCCAAGACTGAGCTGGCCACGATTAACAAGCTTCTGAAGGAAAAGGATGATTTCTTACTCGGGCTGCATGAAGAGCATCGACTTGAGCGAGAGAAAGGTAAGAAGGATCTCCAGACTGCTGTTGAGAAAGCTGCTAAGGACGCTGCTGAAGCTACAGTTGAAAAGTTCAAGGAGGGGGATGAATACTACAATGCTATTGTGGCCAAGGCACAAGACTTTCTTGAGGTAGGCAAGAGGCACATGGCCCGTCGAGCATTGGTGGATCCCTCAGCTACAGTTACCATCGAGCAATTAGCTCGTTGGTTTTCTGAGTCCCAGTATGACATGGCAGCTCGCCAAGGTCATTCGCTTGTTCCCTATCTTGAGAACGACTTGGCCTTTATTGCCCAAGAAGATGAAGAAGATAATTGTGAGAAGTCGGAAGCTCCCCTCATTGCTGATAGAAATTTTAACGTTGTTCTGCAAGAGCTGGATGATGCTGAAGCTATGGATACGACGAGATGAACGAGGTTTATTCGTAGTCGGGTAAACCCCTTGACCCCCAGCAACAAGGAGATGGGGAGGGTCGAGCTGCTACTGACGACCAAACTAATGTCGGCCAGGACTCTTAAATTGTTTAGTTGAATTTGTAATGAACAAGCCCCAACCAACATTTTTTGCTCTTTGCTCTAACATTATCCGAATGCCTTGGCCCAGTTTTTTGGGAGGCAAAATATTTTGTAAGTTAATTTTGTCTAAGTCTTAGCCCGTTTTGGGAGACTTATCTCTATCATAGCTGACTTTATTTATTGCATGTTGTATGCTTTTTAAAGTAAACGTCGAGCTAGATACATATAGGATGAATGAGTGAACTTGAGCCTAGAGGTGACTTGATCTTTATTTATTTAGTCGACCTCAGACTTGCTTAACTTTTTTGTGAATGAGATTGACTATGAGTCGAACCTACTCACACTACTGAAGCTGACCTAGGGTCTAGCTAATTAGAATAAACTGACTAAGAGTCGAGTTAGTTAGAACGAAGTCGACTAAGAGTCGGACTTGTTAATTGAACAAAGCTGATTAAGAATCGAGCTAATTAGAACAAACTGACTAAGAGTCGAGTTTATTAGAACGAAGTCGACTAAGAGTCGGACTTGTTAATTGAACATAGCTGATTAAGAATCGAGCTAATTAGAACAAAGCCCCGACTAAGAGTCGAGTTTGTTAGAACGAAATCGACTAAGAGTCGGACTTGTTAATTGAACAAAGGCGATTAAGAATCGAGCTAATTAGAACAAGCGGCTAAGAGTCGAGTTTGTTAGAACGAAATCGACTAAGAGTCGGACTTGTTAATTGAACAAAGGCGATTAAGAATCAAGCTTGTTTAAACGAAGGCGACTAAGAGTCGAGCTTGTTGGGGTTATTGTAACACTATGCTTGATGGAATGAAGCTGCGCTTTTCATTGAAGTATAGAACATGCTTACATCAATTTGACATTAGAACTACCACAAACTTGAACTTGGAAAGCGAAAACTAAAAGTAGTATTTGATGAGGTGAGTAGCATGCCAAGGATGTTTCAACTCGTCACCTCCCGGGATGAGCTATCATGTAGGTGCCTTCCTTGACGACTCTAGTGACTACATATGGACCTTCCCAGTTAGGGGATAGCTTGTTCTGCTGGGTCCTTCTACCCGTTGCCTCAATCTTTCTCAACACATAATCTCCAACTTGGAACGACCTTGCCTTGACCTTCTTGTCGTGGTAGCTCTTAGTTATTTGCTTGTAGTTGACCATTCGGAGGTAAGCTGTTTCTCGCTTCTCGTCGACTAGATCCCGGTCGATCGATCTATTGGTATCATTTTGCTCTTGATTGAAGAAAGTCACTCTAGCGGTGGGGAATCTGAGCTCGGCGGGTGCCATGGCCTCGACCCATATGTGAGAGCAAGGGGTTTCCCCGTAGGCCCCGAGTGGTTGTACGGGTGCCCAAAGAGCGAGGGAGTTCGTCCAACCAATTGTTACGTCGACCTACGAGTCCTGTCTTGAGCGAAGATAGAACAAGTTTATTTCTTTGCCTCGGCTTGGCCATTTCCTTGAGGATAGGCGACGAGAAGATTTCCAATGTTTGATTCCTACTCGCTTCATCTACGCCGAAGGTGCAGGAGAAGCGTAAACCATTGTCGGACACTATAGCTCGAGGAAAACCAAACCGACACCAAATGAAGTCATGAATAAAGTTGATAGCATTTTCCTCTGTGATGCGAGCTAATGGTTTGGCCTCAACCCATTTAGTGAAGTAATCTATGGCGACGATCACGTACTTGCAGTTTCCTCGGGCGGGAGGGAAGGGTCCAATCAGGTCGACGCCCCACATGTCAAATGGCCAAGCTGCGATCACAGGAGTCTGCTCTGTTGTAGGCACATGGGGAAGGTTGGCAAACCTTTGGCATTGATCACATTGCTGAACAAAGTTGTGAGTGTCAGCTCTCATGTGTGGCCAGTAGTACCCCAAAGTGATTAACTTGTCAGCAAGAGTCCTGGCCCCCGGGTGTCCACCACAAATTCCACTATGCACTTCGTGTATCAATAGGGCGACCTCTTGGGGATGGATGCACTTTAGCAATGGTCGAGTATAAGATCTTCTGAACAGGTCGCCTCCTTGAATGACATACCTCGGAGCCTTCTTTTTGATAGCTCGAGCCTTCTTCTCGTCATCTGGCAGCTCACCACTTTCTAAGTATGCCTTCATTTCTTCGATCCAACACTTCTCCTGAGTCCAATTTCTTGAGGGATCATCTATGCATTGAATTTTTACTCTTTCATAGGCTGGACTTTCGAGGAAGGAGATAGGTTCATCATGTGGTTCATCCGAAGTGGCTAACTTCGAGAGGAGGTCAGCTAGCTCATTGTCTTCTCGTCCAATTCTCTCAATCTCCCAGATTCCAAATCTTTTATCAGTTCCTTCACCAAGTCGCAGTATTTGATCAGTGTGGCACTAAGCACCTCGTACTCGCCTCTGACCTGGTTGACTATCAGCTGTGAATCACAGTAGGCCATGATCTTAGTCGCTCCAAAACACTTGGCGTATTCTATAGCTGCTATCAAAGCTTCATGTTCGGCCTGGTTGTTGGAAGCATCGAACTTGAACCTTAATGACTCCTCGTACACTGTCCCAGATTCTGGTTCAATTAACACTATCCCAGCTCCACTGCTATTCTTGGTCGCTGACCCGTCTGAATAGACCTTCCAACAATCGTCGGGTAGGCGATGGCGACACAGGACTCGACTCCTTCCCTTTAGCCTTTTCTTTTGGAGCTCGGCTCGTCGTCTTCCTTGGTGAACGTAAGCTCGACCAAGAAGTCGGCTAGAGCTTGAGCCTTCAACGCCTTTCGAGGTCGATACTCAATGTCAAATTCGGTAAGGGCAATTGACCAATTGAGAAGTCGACTGAACTCTCCGGCTTGTGGAGAATTTTTCTTAGGGAGCATTTGTAAGAACCACAATTGGATGAGCCGGAAAATAAGCTCGCGGCTTCCTTGAAGCCACGACTAGGGCATAGGCGACCTTCTCGGCATTGTAGTATCTGCTCTCCACATCCTGGATAGGGCCTTGCGATGTAGTATGCGGCTTTTGAAGCCCTTCATCTTCTCTAACCAAAACCGCTGCACCGATTTATCTCCCACAGATAAATACACAAACAATGTGGCGCCAGTGGTCGGGCTACTCAGGAGAGGTGGAGTAGCGAGGTAATCCTTCATTTGTTGGAACGACGAATGACATTCGGTCGTCCATTCAAAACTTTTCGTCCCCCTCAATGCTTTGAAGAAGGGGAGAGACCTCTCTGCGACTTTGATATGAAACGACCAAGAGCTGCTACCCTTCCGTTAAGTCATTTGCATCTCTTTGACACTGGTGGGAGCCTTCATGTCGACTAAAGCCTTGATTTTTTCTGGATTAGCTTCTATACCCCTTTGAGATACCATGAACCCAAGGAACTTTCCAGCAGCTACACCAAATACACACTTGCTAGGGTTGAGCTTCATGTCGTTTGCTCTTAGATTGGCGAACGTTTCCTTTAGGTCGACCACGTGACGTCCGGCCTTTATTTTGATGACCATATCGTCGACGTAGGCCTCCATGTTTCGGCCAATTTGAGAAGCAAAGACTTTGTTCACCATCCTTTGGTAAGTTGCCCCTGCATTCTTCAGTCCAAATGGCATCATGTTGTAGCGGTAGATGCCTCATTTGCTTGAAATGCGAGTCTTGATTATGTCGTCCTCATGCATCTTAATGCGGTGGTAACTTTGAGTAAGCGTCGAGGAAGGCGAGAGTTGAGTGACCGGCAATGGAATCGACTAGCTTGTCGATTCTAGGAAGGGGATAAATTTGTCACTTAGGGCAAGCAAGATTGAGAGTGGTGAAGTCGACACACATCCGCCATTTGCCATTTGATTTCTTCACCATGACCACGTTGGCCAACCACGTTGTATGAGTGGCCTCTTTGATTATCCCTGCATTCAAAAGTTTTTGTACCTCAGTTTTATGGCCTCTTCCTTGTCGCGAGCAAAGCTTCTCAATTTTTGGGGTCTAGGCTTTATGGTCGGGTTGACTTCCAGTCTGTGAACAGCGACCTCCTCCTTGATTCCCCTCATGTCTTCTACCCTCCATGCGAAGACATCATTACTTTCCTTGAGTAGCTCGATGATTTACGCTCGCTCCTCGGCGATAGCCGCTTCCCAATCTGAATTTTTTGGTCGGGGTAGGAAAGGTTGGTGATTACTGACTCTAGCTCATCCACAGCTTCTAGCTCTGGTCCATCCCTGAATTGTAGAGTCTCAATGATTATCTCCTTGACCCTTTGTCTCTCCTCGGCCCTCAGGTGTGGAGCTTCTTCTGCTATCATATCATCTAACTTGTCTGCAACCTCGCTGGTGGTGGTGGTGGCCCCCGAGTTATTGTCGAGCTGGAGGCATAGGTTGCCTATGATGACTTGGTCGACCATAACTACATCTGAATCGACCTCAGTGATGTTAGAGTGACGTGTCGACTCAAGCATGACCTCGTCATTTGAGCGATAGGTCGACTCTTCCACGTCGGTGATTGTTGACAGTCTGATAGTTTTGGTGACTGATTGAGACAACTTTAAATAACCGTCTGCAGTCTCGATTTCCAACTCCCTTTTCTTTCTTTCTCTGAGAACATGATCAAGGTAGGCTCGAGCTGTGCCTTGTACACACCCTATTCCAGCGGGTGTAGGGAACTTGACTCGCTGATGAGGGATCGATGCCACCATTCCAAGAGCGACCTGACCTGGGATACCAAGTATAGCGGCATAGTCACTATTTACATCAATTACTATAAATTGTACCTTTGATACGATCCTGAGGGGGTGTTGGCCTAGGTCGACGTCGAGCTCTATCTTGCCTTTTGCATCAACTCGATGATTGGTGAAGCCCTCCAACCTACCATCATATCTCTCCAACTGCTCATCATTAAGACCCATTTCTTTAAAAGTTTTGTAGAACAAAATATCCTTGCAGGCCCCCGTGTCGACTAAGAGTCTGCTCGTCGTACATCCGTCTATGAGACCTGGGATGATGAGAACTTGTTCTCTAGCTGCCATGTTAGTAGCCAACTCATGGGGATAGAAGCTGATCGCTTCATCTCTGACTTCTCTTCTGGGAGGTACATGTGGGGCCTTGTTGAGTTGGAAGATCTTGTGCTTGATGGCCTGTAACGATGTCGCCAAATTTTTAAAACACGGAGTCGCCACGCCATTTTTGTTTTAAGGGCCAAAACTTTGAAAAATGCCCGGAATCAAGAGATTCGAGTTCGGAGGTCATGTTACGCGTCGGGAAGGACGTTAGTGTGCACCCGACGCGCCTCGTAAAAACGAGTCTTCCAAACATTCAAAATCCTTTGTTTTGTGTGTGTGTGTGTGTTTTGACCAAAATAATTTGAAACTGGGAAAAGTGAAAATTGGGATCTCTTTTTAAGACTTTAAACTGATCCCATGATTTTTTGGAGAATTTTTGGGTTGAGTCTTGGCACTCAAAAGATTTTTGGATTTGAAAAGCAATTCTGCCAGAATGAAAGAAGGCAGTTGACCCTTGACTTTGAAATGGACTTAAAGGGTTCAAAACCTCAGAATCTGGGGAAAGTCCGAGAATGAAAGTTGCTTTAAACACCCTAAATAGGGTTTCTGCAAAGAGACTTTCCATTTTGGAAGTAATTTGAGGGGTCAAAACCTTCTGGAAACCTCAGATGTGAAATCTGGATTTCCAGAAGCTGATGAACTGGCCTCCAAAAGAAAAATTGAAAAAAGGAATTTTACTTACTCAAAAAATAAAATAAAAATATGTCTGGAAATATCTGGATGTTGGCTACAAAAAGTGTTTTGTAGTCAACACCCAATTCCAAGTTTTACTGGGTCCAAAAAATAAGAAAATGGACTGAGGTCTCAGAACAATGCTACTGGACAGCAAGATGTTCTTGAGGGAAAATGTGATTTTTGGGGGATTTGCATCTATGTTCACCCCATTTTCATCCCTAGACTTGATACCACTACTTTTTATTGAGTGGTTATCATATTCAAGTCATCATTGGGGAATTTATGGGGTTGAAACATGTCCTTTGCAAAGGGAAAGGGGGTTTTGTAAAGATGAAACCAAGGAGAAAGAATTGACTAAAGATCTAAAATGTGGACCATTTGAGATGGTCATTCATGAAGATGAACTTCAAGATGACCATCTTAGGTCAAAACTCAAGTTAAACTAGACATAAAATAAGTCAAAGTAAAGAGAACAAGATGATCAAGAGATCAAAAGAGAATTTTAGGGTTTTGAGAAGGAGGGCTTTACCAATGGTGACACCCTATCTTCCTAGGCTTGGAATTTGACTTGAGGAGTATCAAGATTTGGTGTTTGACTTGAGGAGTATCAAGATTTGGTGTTTGGATTTGTGTTTGGGTGGATTCAAGGCTTGAATGTGTTTAGGGTTTGATGATAGAGTTGATCAAAGAGAAAACAAGTGGATAACACTTAAGTCCTCCATGTTTTCTCCCTAATCTTCCTCTTGAGTAGTGTTTCAAGCTTGAGCTTGGTGTGTTTAAGAGTGATTTGAGAATGTTTGGAGTGGATTGGGAAATATTCAAGAGAAAATGGTGGCAATCAAAGGATTCCCACTGTTTTCTCTCTATATTTCGCCAGAACTTCGTTGCTGTGTCAAAATGTCCTGTGTAAACTGAGAGAGGAGGGTTCAATTTATAGGACACTGTGAGTGTCAAACACATCCGCGCGGAGGGTTCCCGTAGGCGTGCACTGTTCATTAATTACAGCTCCAGCTTTGGACAGGAAGAAAAATCTTTTCAAAATTCAAATTAATCAGCCAGTTTTTGTTTCCAGCATTTCTATTTATGGTTTAATTCTTTTGTTTTGCTTTTTGAGATGATTTTCTTGGTTTAACTTTATTTGGCAAACCCCAACCTACCCTTGCTTGGTTAGAAAGGTTAGAGATTGTTAGAAATGTTAGAAATGTTAAAACTTTTGTTAACTTTCTAACGAAAAAGCTACCAACTCAAATTGGAGCACTTACAGTAGCCCCTCGGCGACGGCGCTTTCGAAGGAAGCGGGGTCGTCGATAAGAGTAAGGCTCCATATTTGACAGGATGATCAAGTGATCGAGTGGCTGAACCTAGCGATAGGCTACCTACGTATCCCGAGTGGGAATCAAGCCGGCCGTAGTTCGGGTCCTTGACCCTGGAGATGATGGCGTTTTAGGTGCCTCGAACCTGATGAGCGAGTCCTGCAGTCGGCTGCTGGAAAGAAACTCTGCTGGGGATAAGAGATGACCATTTTCGGTCTGATGGCTATCCTCTCTGCTGGGGATAGGAATGACCATTTTCGGTCTCTGCTGGGGATGATTGCGATTTATCGCTTTCCTAGTGATAGCGTCTTAGGTGCCTCAAACCTTGGATATGGCGTTTTAGGTGCCTCGAACCTTGGGGATGGCGTTTTAGGTGCCTCGAACCTTAATTTGAAATGGCCTTTCGGTGGACTTCGTCTGCTGCCGAAGGAGGGGGTGACCGTTTTGGTCAAGGGGCTGGACCTAATGATAGGCTACCTACGTATCCCTAGTGGGAATCAAGTCCTTTCGTAGTTCGAGTTTTACTCGAAATTTCGTTGGCTTTTGGGATTCCGTTAACTTTGCTGGGGATTTCGTTAGCCTTTCTTTGAGGAAAATCGGACGTATTCGTGCGGGAAATCGATCTTACGTTTGGCTTGCCGGGGAAGATTTTGATGAAAGATACGGGATCTCGTTATCTTTCTCGAGGAGATCGGTCTTACGTTTGACTGCATGATTTTGATGAAAGATACGGGATCTCGTTATCTTTCTCGAGGAGATCGGTCTTACGTTTGACTGCCGGGGATGATTTTGATGAAAGATACGGGATCTCGTTATCTTTCTCGGGGCACTCGGTCTTACGTTTGACTGCCGGGGAAGATTTTGATGAAAGATACGGGATCTGTTATCTTTCTCGGGGAGATCGGTCTTACGTTGACTGCCGTTGGGTGATTTTGATGAAAGATACGGGATCTCGTTATCTTTCTCGGGTCACTCGGTCTTACGTTTGACTGCCGGGGGTAATTTTGATGAAAGAAACGGGATCTCGTTATCTTTCTCGGGTCACTCGGTCTTACGTTTGACTGCCGGGGGTAATTTTGATGAAAGAAACGGGATTCCGTTATCTTTCTCGGGGCACTCGGTCTTACGTTTAAGCTCGGAATTTCTTGTGAGAGGGTATGAACCTAAATGGGAACTTAGTTCAGGAGTATGAACCTAAGTTGAGATTTGGTTCAGGAGTATGAACCTAAATGGGGACTTAGTTCAGGAGTATGAACCTAAGTTGAGATTTGGTTCAGGAGTATGAACCTAAATGGGGACTTAGTTCAGGAGTATGAACCTAAGTTGAGATTTGGTTCAGGAGTATGAACCTAAATGGGAACTTAGTTCAGGAGTATGAACCTAAGTTGAGATTTGGTTCAGGAGTATGAACCTAAATGGGAACTTAGTTCAGGAGTATGAACCTAAGTTGAGATTTGGTTCAGGAGTATGAACCTAAATGGGAACTTAGTTCAGGAGTATGAACCTAAGTTGAGGTCTTGTTCAGGAGTATGAACCTAAATGGAGACTTAGTTCAGGAGTATGATCCTAAGTCGGGATTTGGTTCAGGAGTATGATCCTAAATGGGAACTTAGTTCAGGAGTATGAACCTAAGTTGAGGTTTTGTTCAGGAGTATGAACCTAAATGGGAACTTAGTTCAGGAGTATGAACCTAAGTTGAGGTTCGGTACCTGATGGAGGCTATCTGAAGGTGTTCTTGCTGGGGAAGACTCGGGCTTACGAGAATCATCGGGAAGAAAGGTGATCAATGTCGGTCAAGTGGATGGACCAAGGATTGACTGTATCTGTGGGTCACCCGAGGATTGACTATTTTAGGGAAGTCGTCCTATGATCTGACTATTTTTGGGAAGTCGCCCTATGGTTTGACTATTTTTGGGAAGTCACCCTATGATCTGACTATTTTTGGGAAGTCGCCCTATGGTTTGACTATTTTTGGGAAGTCACCCTATGATCTGACTATTTTTGGGAAGTCGCCCTATGGTTTGACTATTTTTGGGAAGTCACCCTATGGTTTGACTATTTTTGGGAAGTCACCCTATGATCTGACTATTTTTGGGAAGTCGCCCTGTGGTTTGACTATTTTTGGGAAGTCACCCTATGATCTGACTATTTTGGGAAGTCGCCACATGGTTTGACTATTTTTGGGAAGTCGCCCTATGGTTTGGCTTGTTTTGGGAAGTCGCCCTATGGTTTGGCTATTTTTGGGAAGTCGCCTATGGTTTGACTATTTTTGGGAAGTCACCTATGATCTGACTATTTTTGGGAAGTCGCCTATGGTTTGACTATTTTGGGGAAGTCGCCTATGGTTTGGTGTTTTGGGAAGTCGCCACATGGTTTGACTATTTTGGGAAGTCGCCCTATGGTTTGACTATTTTTGGGAAGTCGCCTATGATCGACTATTTTTGGGAAGTCGCCCTATGGTTTGACTATTTTTGGGAAGTCACCTATGATCGACTATTTTTGGGAAGTCGCCTGTGGTTTGACTATTTTTGGGAAGTCGCCACTATGGTTTGACTGTTTTGGGAAGTCGCCTATGGTTTGACTATTTTTGGGAAGTCACCCTATGATCGACTATTTTGGGAAGTCGCCTATGGTTTGACTATTTTGGGGAAGTCACCCTATGATCCGACTATTTTGGGGAAGTCGTCTATGATCCGCTTGTTTTGGGGAAGTCGCCCTATGGTTTGACTATTTTGGGAAGTCACCCTATGATCGACTATTTTGGAAAGTCGCCCTATGGTTTGACTATTTTTGGGAAGTCACCCTATGATCGACTATTTTTGGGAAGTCGCCACTGTGGTTTGACTATTTTTGGGAAGTCGCCCTATGGTTTGGCTGTTTTGGGAAGTCGCCACATGGTTTGACTATTTTTGGGAAGTCACTATGATCGACTATTTTTGGGAAGTCGCCACATGGTTTGGCTTGTTTTGGGAAGTCACCCTATGATCGACTATTTTGGGGAAGTCGTCTATGATCGACTATTTTTGGGAAGTCGCCACATGTGGTTTGACTATTTTTGGGAAGTCGCCTAAGATGTTCTTTTAGAAAAGTAGTTGACTAAGATATGCTTTCATACTGTCTTTGTGCTTACACAGTAGGCTGCAGAAAGGAATTTGAGGCTACGGGCGATATTGATGAAGAGTTGTTGGGTTGCCGTTCGTGGGGCGGTTTTCTGACGATTTCTTTGTGTTTGGAGGCATTTTGACTGAAGGAGGAATTTGGTTGAGTCTGCATCTTGCTGGTGATCGTTAACCTTGTAGAAGTTGTTGAACTTGTCTTCACATTGGGACTTCTTGCTTTTGAGAACTTGGTGTCTCTGACCGCATTATATTTGAGAACTTGGCGTCCCTGACCGATTCGTATTTGAGAACTTGGCGTCCCTAACTGATTTGCATTCTGAGAATTTGGCGTCCTTGACCGATTTGTATTGGAGAACTTGTCGTTCCTGACCAATTTGTATTGGAGAACTTGGCGTCTCTGAACGATTTGTATTTGAGAGCTTGGCGTCCCTGACTGATTTGTATTGGAGAACTTGGCGTCTCTGACCGATTTGTATTTGAGAGCTTGGCGTCCCTGACTGATTTGTATTGGAGAACTTGGCGTCTCTGACCGATTTATTAGACACTGGAGGTGGTCTTCGTTGGGGGTTGTTTTCATCCATTTGTGGACATTGGGGGTCGTCTTTAGCAAGTTGCAGACGCCGGAGCTTGTCTTTGCCAAGCGCTGAATCTTTGGAGGCTGTCTTCATCCGTTTGTGGACATTGGAGGTCGACTTTGGTGAAGATCATCCTTGCCGAAAAGGGGGATTTGATTTCACGTTTGAATTCCTGCATTCGTTAGTGAAGAGGAAGATGCATATTATGACATTCATGATGACGGATGCATCGTAGAGCCAAAAATGATTGTGAGAGTATCACTTTGCATATGTTTGCGAGATGATGCATTTACTTGCTTTCGAAGATGTACCTAGCCTAAGCTTTTGACGGGGAAATTATGATTTATGATCTTCAATTCACTTAGGATTTTTCCTATTGATTCAAGTTTTGTGCATGCTACATGAGCCCTTGGGAGATTTTTGTGGGGATGCATGGTTATGTATGTGTCTGGAGAGCTGTTTGGAGCAGTTTTGAGCATATGGGGGATGAGAACCCTTGATCGCGATTTAAACGGCGGTTGTTGGTGAGGTTTTGTCGGCGATATCACATGGACCTCAATTTTGATGAGATTGGATTCGGATCCGGGTCTTGATTGGAATTTTCTCTCTCAATCTTGGTCATTTGAAGGCGTCTTGACGGGCTCTAGAGCGCGTTGATATGAGTGAAATCTCTTTCATTTGGGTGAGAGCTGACTTTGGCCGAAACTTTGCTCGGAGAATGATTTGATGAAATTGCTAATGCCGGGAGAAACCACGATCTTGAATCCCGATGCTACGGGAAGGCTGCCGTGTACCAAGTTACGAAGATGAAATTCTTTCTTGCGACTTGATAAAATTCGGGTCAAAAGACCACCTTGACAAAGCCCCGGATCTGAGTAGGCAAAGTCCAGATTTTGAAGAAGCGATTTGGCGAGTCTATCTCGTGGTGAAGAACCCAACGTGGACTCAAAGATGACTATATAAGCCCCGGCTTGAAGAGGCTGCATGAGGAGAACCTGGGAGAATCGCTTATGCAAGCCCCGGCATGAAGAAATTCGAGTAGTCTTACAGAGGGGAACCCATCTTTTCGGACCTTAGTCAACCCGATTCTTGGACAAGACTCGAGAAATGTTTACGTGCGGGGGCACATCTTTCGAAAAGTGGGAATGAATCCCGATTTTGTGTATACACACTTGCTTTAGGTTTGACTCTTTTGAGAGAGTATAAGCGTTACAAGGTGTGGAAAAGTGTATGGGAGCCTATTGGCAGAAAGAGCGAGTGTTTGGCTCTATTTTCCTATGATGTAGAGAGAAG
The DNA here is from genome assembly GCA_022495995.1 of Adenophora triphylla var. japonica. Lineage (NCBI taxonomy): Eukaryota > Viridiplantae > Streptophyta > Magnoliopsida > Asterales > Campanulaceae > Adenophora > Adenophora triphylla. Next base: position 183,056 of record JAFEMH010002219.1, read on the forward strand.
ACTTGTCGAGACACTTGAAAAATTGTCTTATTCATGATGATCACAAAGTTTGCTTAAAACCCTTTGTTAATGTTCGGGTTATTCAACTCCTAAATCGATATGAACAAATATTTTGATTAATCACAAGGAGAAAACCAAGCGCTATCGAGGATCGAAGCTCGGAAAGTGTATAGGGACGATCACACGATGAGACCGGATTTTTTTTTCTTTTTTGAGATTTGTTTGTGATTTCGGAGGACCATTTACTGGTTGCCTACGTTCCCTCCATTATGAAGAGCTCGGGTCGCCGTAGTTCGGGCCTATCCCGAATGAAAAGAGAATGAATGTTGAAATTCGAGGGTGCGAGGACCTTTGGGGATTTTGAGGATTTGGAGGATTGAATAACATATCCCCTTAGAGTGTCCATGAAAGACACGGATGCGAAGTCGATGGGACATCCACGGCAAGTGTTTGTGAGGAGAAATGAAATATGCTCACATGAAGGGAAGGGTTGAATTTGCACAATCTTTGATTGGTAATTTTGAACCAAAATGGATTAGATTCCAATTTAAGCAAGCAATGAAGCATTAATTTGATCTGACATCGAGGATATTAGAATGAAAGCGCTATCCGTAGGGGCTGTAGTTGGGTTTAGGGCTTCGATCGGCTATCGGGTGATTTGGGGAGATTATGACCTCTTGAGATGAGAGATCGGCTAGGCCTTTCTTGGCTGAACCTTTAAAGATGAGAGGTTGGCTCGCGGGGATGTGTTTGGGAAATCTATGGCGAGGAAGATTGATTGCCTCCAAGAATGAGAGGTCGAGATTTTGACTTGGCCAAGGGCAAGGGTAATGGTGATGGGAGTATTCTCTAAAATTGAGAGGATGGCTTGGGATTGGTTTAAGGTAATGATAAGAGGAAGTCAGGAGCTGCGACAACTTTTGCGATCTTGCGAGAATTCGGGCTCCTTTTTGATCATTGGAGAGCTTCTTGAGATGTCGGGGACTTTTGAGTTCTTCTTCTTTTTTTTTGGAAGGCTTCTGAGGAGCTTGGAATTATATCCGAGATTGTGAGGATTTTAAAATCCTTCTTTTTTGTTTCTTTTTTTTTTTTTTTTGTTGTTTTTTGTTTTTTTTTTGACTTGGAAAGCTTCTGAGGAGTTGAGGATTATCTTTGTCCTTCCTTCATGGCTTGAGATAATTTGCGCATCGCCGATTCTCGAAGCTAACTTCTCGGGCTTGCTTGGACTTTCTCTCGGTATGGAGCAAAAATGATGGCTAAACCGGGTTTCAAAACACGCCGATCTTGAAATGAGAGGGTAGTGTTTAGTAAGGAGTGAGGTAATGGCTTTCCTATGGGTGAAAGGTTTCAACCGCAATCCCTCTTGGATGACCTAGACGAGATTAAGTCTTCATTGCTTGCTTAAGCTTTATATGAGAAAGGATCCATGCAAATTCATCGAGCAACGAGATGATGATGATGAAAGGGATGTGAGCATATGAGATGCAAGATGGGGAGTTGGTAAGCCCCAATTTGGGAAGGATATCAATTGATTTTCTCACTCAGATTAGTTTAAATGTTGATCATTTTCGAAGAATTAGTGGTTGAGCTTGACACAAGTGATCATTTTGGATAAAACCATTTCAATTAAGTGTAACGTGGGTGCGCAAGTGATGTCTCGAGTCTAGCAAGAAAAGAAAAAAGACTTATATTAAAAATTAGACACTTAACCACTATGTCCAAAATGGACTACAACGACAAATGTCCAGGAAGGACTTAGGTGAAAGAAAAGTACTAGAACCTACGAAGGTTGACTCAAAAGACTATTTTAAAGATAGAGTAGCCCCGGTCTAGCCGCTCTTTCTTTGTTGAACCATGCATCTATTCTTCGATCTTTGGAGAGCAGGAGCTATTGCGGACCTTTACATCGGGATTTCCTTGGCAACTTTTTGCTCAATCCAACCATCTTCATTGCACTGCAATGAGCTGGTTCATTGACCTTGCAAAGGGACGAGTCAAACTCCATTGTGCCCACAAGGCTTGAACCACCAAACTCGATCATGTTGACACTTATGTTGTTAGGGAGCGGGTTATTGATAGTATTAGGTCCTTCGAGGCATCTCTAACCTCCCTTGCTCAATCAACCCTTGGATGGCCTTTTCAGGGGGACGCAATCATCCGTCGAGGTGCCCGTGAGTGCGATGAAAGGCACAATGCTTGGAGGTATCCGAAGGAGCGTTAGGGTTTCTAGGGCGATAATTTTCCAAAGGCCGGAGCAAACCTTCTCTCACCAAACCTCGAAGATATCACTCAAAGGCATCCCAAAGTTTCTCAAGTCTTGGAGCGGGATGCGGATGCATCGGGCTTCTTGGGAACAAAGGAAGTGGCATTGTTCTGATCCTGTCCGCGTAGCCGATCGCCTCTTTGCCTTTAGCGAAAGTGAGAGTAGTTTTGGAGGGAGGAGCCCGATATCCGTGGCGGAGGTGCGGCGGTCGAGCTGGCGATTGTAAGCCTTTTCAAACTTAGCCCCGGAATTAACCATTGCACGCAAGTCGGCGTAGGGAAGTGGGTGAGGAAGCTCTCAAATGCGGCTTCAAGCATGAGTGAAAGATGTCTAAGCTGCTCCTCGTCGGAGGGAGGAATGGCCATTTCCTGAGCTTTAAGTTCCACCTCTTATAGAAATCCCCAATATTCTCATTAGGGCGCCGCATCGTTGTTTTGCGAGTCAACTCTGTTTGTCTCCCATTCCAAGTTGGCTTTGTACTTATACGTGAAATGCTTGGTAATTTGTTCCCCAAGTAGCCCTAGCTTCGGGCGGCAATCGGAAAAACCATTTCAAAGCCCACGACTTCAAAGAGAGACTAAAGTAATCGGCCAAGCTATTTGGTTTGTGCATCCCTTAGCCTTCATTGCCAAAGTATAGGTGTCCAAGTGAGTTTTAGGGCATGCACTCCCGTCGAAACAATTCCAGTGGGCATCACAAACTTGTGAGGCGGGGGACAATCGAGTCGGGATACGTAGGCCGAAGAGCGGTGTTCTTTTGGCGGTCAATTCGGCAATCTGTGCTTTCATTTCCTTGTGTTGCTCCATAAACCAAGCCAATTGGGGATCCAAAGGCGGAGCGGGAGTTCTGAGGCGATATTTGAGCTAGGAAGAGGACTAGGCTGTTGGTGGTGCATTGGTGGAAGGAATACCATATCCGGAGCATAGGTGAAAACCTGTCCTTGGCCCAAATTACCCCAGGGAGTGTAGGTAGGAGGCGGGGCAAAAGGATAGAACCCGGCGACTTCTTTGTTGGCTTCCAATCGGCGAGAGAAGATGGAGGCGGATGCGAGGTAGCCATATGGCTTGGATTTTCGGAGTGAGGCCCATAAGTAGGCTTAAGTGCGGGTTCTTTGTCCCTGGTTGTTGAATTGCATGGTGGTTGTGGCGAGGATGCATAGAGAGGATACTTGTGGTCCTGGTGATTCGGATGAAAGCCGGGATGAAAGCTTGATAACCCATAGAAGTACGAGTGAATGGATTTGTGAAAGGCTGTGTGAGGAGCAGGCGAAGCAGTACCATTACGAGGAGGGGCTCTGGCGTGGCCCCGAGAACCGGATTGTGGCGGCATTCCAAATTGTGGTGTTGATGTGAAGGTCTGGATTGATCGGTTCCCGGGCGAGGTGGGATTCCAATCTGTTGTGGCATTCCAGAGGTATCCCAACCATGAGAGGACATTCCGTGCTTGACTTTGCCCCCACTGAGGAGGCTGTGAGCTGATTCATCCCATCGAGGCTGCATGGATCCAGTGGTCGACTCGAGATTGAGGAACATGTGTTACAGTAGCACCGAAGGAGGTTGGTGGTGGCATCCTGGAGTAATCGGGCGGCCGAGATTGGGATTGGGGTCATCCTCTTCTTCCACGGTGAAGGTGCCATCGGGATTGAGGCTGGCGGCCAAACCATGGCTCTTAATAGCCTCGATAAGGCTATTCGGTGTGCTTCTGTCGCATTCTCATACGTTACGCTAAGCGATTCCATTGTTGTTACATGCGAGGAGTCCGGGAGGCGGAGTGACGTTGTCCCCCTCGTTACCAGTGATGCGAGACATTAAAACCCGGAGTTGAAACAAACGGCGAAGGCGATGAGGCACTTGACTCTTCCCAGCGGTAAACGGTGACCCGGTGCCGAAACCAAGCTTTACGCGGAGGCTGCGGGGGAAAGACACGAGGGTTCGAGATGGCGGGAATTGAAGGAGGGTAGGTGTTTGGGCTCTTAGGCTCATGCAACATGCGGTTATTTGTTCATGTTTACTTAAAACACGTTTTATTAACCTAATCGGTTGGAAAAGATTGCTCTTCTTTTTTTTTCGAACTACTCGATTCTGGATCGGTGGGCCCCGTCACTACGTCTATAAGCCCCTCGTATTCCACCTGTATTTCGACCTCCCGGGGTGGGACAGGCCCGGGCGAGGGTCCTATAGGGCAAGCGGGTCCCACCGACCGAAAAACGATCCTAAAAGTCGCGGGTAATCGAGTCTTAACGAGCATTCGATGTAAATTACGGACAAGGCGCGTCAAAAGTCAAGATCATGTCCGAGGAGCTCGACGAAAAGTCGGCATGATTTGGGTGATAAGCGTCCACGATTGATCTTGACTTGTCGTCGGTTAAGCCGTAATTAGGCATGGAATAATCATTAATCCTTGATGACTCGGTGTCAATCTTTGGGAGTCAATGTATAATTTGTGCCGGTCGAGCCGAAATCAAGGCGCCGGTCAATATCTTGGTCAAAGTCTGCGGCGGAAAACCGGCGAGAACTTCGGCGATTAGGGTCCCGAAAGATATTGAGTCGGTATGCCGACAAAGGCTTGAAAGGAAAGGTCTATACACGAGAACGGGGCATGACACGAGACCGGACTAAAAACCAACGGGTCTCGGACAAAGTGTGTCACGGACAAGTGCGTAGTCGACCACGAGGCTCCATGGGATGTTTGGGTAGTCCTGTGCTCATCCGAGAGGCGTAATAAGACCAAACGGACCGCGACAAGGATTTCCCCGGGTTAGGGACGTAGTGTGCAGTGTACGGTCACGTGCGCGTAGTGTGCAAGCAGTCTATATTCTTTTTCTGAGTAAAATAGGAATTTTTTTTTATGTGTCTTAAAAATGCATGATGCATGATTTTTTTTTTTGAATTTTTTTTTGAAAATTTTTTTTTGAAAATTTTATGAACACATAAACACATAAGCACAAAAATTCCGACAGTTAGGGACATTATTCCGACAGTCAAAATTTTGACTTTTCCGAGGCGGCCATAACAACATGAAAACTGTGCAAAAATCAACACACACACAAAACAAAGGATTCCAAATGTCGGGACGGAAGCTTGACCCTCAAAAGCTTTTTTTTTTGAAAACGGTGATACCGGTACGTGGGATTGTTAGACCACAATTTATCCCCGACTCGTGTTAGGAGGCGATAACGGGAAATTTAGTGGTTTCCACCAATATACCAAATACCATTTTTTTTTAAAAAAAGCTTAGTCCCCAGCGGAGTCGCCACTGTAACGATGTCGCCAAATTTTTAAAACACGGAGTCGCCACGCCATTTTTGTTTTAAGGGCCAAAACTTTGAAAAATGCCCGGAATCAAGAGATTCGAGTTCGGAGGTCATGTTACGCGTCGGGAAGGACGTTAGTGTGCACCCGACGCGCCTCGTAAAAACGAGTCTTCCAAACATTCAAAATCCTTTGTTTTGTGTGTGTGTGTGTGTTTTGACCAAAATAATTTGAAACTGGGAAAAGTGAAAATTGGGATCTCTTTTTAAGACTTTAAACTGATCCCATGATTTTTTGGAGAATTTTTGGGTTGAGTCTTGGCACTCAAAAGATTTTTGGATTTGAAAAGCAATTCTGCCAGAATGAAAGAAGGCAGTTGACCCTTGACTTTGAAATGGACTTAAAGGGTTCAAAACCTCAGAATCTGGGGAAAGTCCGAGAATGAAAGTTGCTTGAAACACCCTAAATAGGGTTTCTGCAAAGATACTTTCCATTTTGTAAGTAATTTGAGGGGTCAAAACCTTCTGGAAACCTCAGATGTGAAATCTGGATTTCCAGAAGCTGATGAACTGGCCTCCAAAAGAAAAATTGAAAAAAGGAATTTTACTTACTCAAAAAATAAAATAAAAATATGTCTGGAAATATCTGGATGTTGGCTACAAAAAGTGTTTTGTAGTCAACACCCAATTCCAAGTTTTACTGGGTCCAAAAAATAAGAAAATGGACTGAGGTCTCAGAACAATGCTACTGGACAGCAAGATGTTCTTGAGGGAAAATGTGATTTTTGGGGGATTTGCATCTATGTTCACCCCATTTTCATCCCTAGACTTGATACCACTACTTTTTATTGAGTGGTTATCATATTCAAGTCATCCTTGGGGAATTTATGGGGTTGAAACATGTCCTTTGCAAAGGGAAAGGGGGTTTTGTAAAGATGAAACCAAGGAGAAAGAATTGACTAAAGATCTAAAATGTGGACCATTTGAGATGGTCATTCATGAAGATGAACTTCAAGATGACCATCTTAGGTCAAAACTCAAGTTAAACTAGACATAAAATAAGTCAAAGTAAAGAGAACAAGATGATCAAGAGATCAAAAGAGAATTTTAGGGTTTTGAGAAGGAGGGCTTTACCAATGGTGACACCCTATCTTCCTAGGCTTGGAATTTGACTTGAGGAGTATCAAGATTTGGTGTTTGACTTGAGGAGTATCAAGATTTGGTGTTTGGATTTGTGTTTGGGTGGATTCAAGGCTTGAATGTGTTTAGGGTTTGATGATAGAGTTGATCAAAGAGAAAACAAGTGGATAACACTTAAGTCCTCCATGTTTTCTCCCTAATCTTCCTCTTGAGTAGTGTTTCAAGCTTGAGCTTGGTGTGTTTAAGAGTGATTTGAGAATGTTTGGAGTGGATTGGGAAATATTCAAGAGAAAATGGTGGCAATCAAAGGATTCCCACTGTTTTCTCTCTATATTTCGCCAGAACTTCGTTCTTTGTGTCAAAATGTCATGTAAAGGCGAGAGAGGAGGGTTCAATTTATAGGACACTGTGAGTGTCAAACACATCCGCGCGGAGGGTTCCCGTAGGCGTGCACTGTTCATTAATTACAGCTCCAGCTTTGGACAGGAAGAAAAATCTTTTCAAAATTCAAATTAATCAGCCAGTTTTTGTTTCCAGCATTTCTATTTATGGTTTAATTCTTTTGTTTTGCTTTTTGAGATGATTTTCTTGGTTTAACTTTATTTGGCAAACCCTAACCTACCCTTGCTTGGTTAGAAAGGTTAGAGATTGTTAGAAATGTTAGAAATGTTAAAACTTTTGTTAACTTTCTAACGAAAAAGCTACCAACTCAAATTGGAGCACTTACATGGCCGTGTTGCTTGCTTGCTCTGTAATGACCCCCAGGTTCAATCTAGGCTGCCTCGGCCCTTGCTGTCCAACTGCTGGCTGTTCGCCTCCACCGGCTTGAGGCCTTTTCACATAAGCGTCGAGCCTCCCCTGGTCGACCATTCTTTGTATAATGCGCTTCAAACCCAAACAATCCTCTGTAAGATGGCTAGTGTCTTTGTGGTAGTCACAGTATTTGCTGTTGTCCCTCCTAAACTTGTTGCCTGGATTCATTGGGACTGGAGGAGCCAGCTCGACAGCGTTCATAATCTCTGTTCGACTCACCGTAAGGGGAGTGAAAGCCTCGGGCACTTTCTCGGTTGCCACAGTCACATTCTTTCCATTTTTATTGTTTCCTCCATTCTTGTTGGAGTCCTTTTTGTCATCAGCGACCTCCACCTTGGGGCTTTTACCATTCTTTTTCTCTTTCCTTTCCTCAGCAAGAGCGACATTATACACCTTCTCAAACAACTCCTGTCGAGTTGTTCTTGTCCTGGCTTGTGAGTTCATAATCCATGTCCGCCGAGGAGATACCATTTCGGAAGCAATTAATGACTTCCCTATCAGTGAGGTCTTCCTCTATCTTATCGACCATTTCCTTGAACTTGGTGAAGTAGCTCATGGAGCTTTCATTCTTCGCCTGTACCAAGTTATTCAGATCGGTGACAGTAATCTTCCGAGCTCCTGCAGTCGAGAAGCGATCCAAGAACTTTGTCCTGAAGCATGTCCAAGTATTGATGCTACCCGCGGCCAGACCGTTGAACCAAGTTAAGGCTGCCCCAGTGAGTGTGCTTAGGAGGGCTTTGCACATATTGTCGTCCTCATTGGCGACAAAACACATGGTGGCCTCCGGATGTGCTATATGACTCCTTGCGTTGGTCGACCCCGAATACTTCTCCCGAAGTGGCAACCTGAAAGTAGGAGGAGGTCGACTATCTCGATTTCTTTGGATAAAGGTCGAAGAGCAAAGTCAATTCGTTCGACCTTTCCGGTCTCCTTTTCTTCTCCTCCTCCCATTGTTCGAACTTCTTTTTCATCAATAGCCATTCCCTAGCATCGGGTCTTTCATCTCTGGAGGGCGCGGCATTTGACTTCGGCCTTCACTTCTAGGGGGAGTCACCTGCCTACTCCTTGTCCTGTGGGAATTGGTCCTCTACGATCTTCTTTGGAGATCTATGCACATTACTTCTTTGAGGCGACTGCGCCTCTCGGCACGAGATGGCGACTGCGCTGTTATCTCCATGTGGCGACTGCGCCTTTCCCTCCCTATAGGCGACTGCGCCCATTCCTGTCTCTATGAGATCGACCTCTGCGTCCTAGCCGGCGAAACACATGCATTTCTATTGGTACATTAAGTGAGTCCTCAAATCGAGATTGAGCCTCCTGCTCCCTGTTTACGTTGAGGCTAGCCCTTAAATCGTTCTTGGGCACATGAACAATAGTGGGAGCTCGACGAACTATCCTGTCCTCACCATTTTGTCCCACACCTTCATTTGGCCTAGCACTCTGATGCATTTGTCCATTAGAGACCTGAGTACGTGCCACTCTTTCAGAGCGCACGTCAGCCTGTTCTGCCTCTTCCATGGCTATCAAGTCGGCCAGAATCTGAGCTCGCTCCAACATCATCTCCTTCTTGCTCATGGGGTTGGTGGAGGGGCCTGCCCTGTTTCCCAAGTGAAGCCTCAGATACGTGTCCCTCTGAAGTCACCATTGTTGCAGGTTGATAGAGTTTTCGAGGTCAAGTTTAAAGCACGATTCCCGGCAATGGAACCAAACTGATGCTGCAGGAATTGTGCTTATCAATCTTCCTCCACGTGGCAGGACTGATCACCTGGCTCCTTGACCTGAAATCAGAACCCACGACTAGCCGGATGTGTCTCCGGCGAAGACGCTCGGGCGTGAGAGTAAGATAACGGTATATTTATAGCTCAAAATGTATTGAATAATGAACTCAGAATACAAAATGGCAGTTACCTTTCACCGTTTGGTAGTGATGAAGTATTTATAGGAAAAAGTGATGTATTTTTGGGGAGGCAACATGACCTCCGAGATTGTAGCGGCAGTTACTTGATTGTGGGAACGTGTCTATAACGGCCCCTGATTTGTAGGGATGTGGTTATGAGAATTGTTCAACCAAATACGCCGGCAAGTGTCAGGTCGTCACCACATCCCTACAAATCAGGGGCCGTTATAGACACGTTCCCACAATCAAGTAACTGCCGCTACAATCTCGGAGGACATGTTGCCTCCCCAAAAATACATCACTTTTTCCTATAAATACTTCATCACTACCAAACGGTGAAAGGTAACTGCCATTTTGTATTCTGAGTTCATTATTCAATACATTTTGAGCTATAATATACCGTTATCTTACTCTCACGCCCGAGCGTCTTCGCCGGAGACACATCCGGCTAGTCGTGGGTTCTGATTTCAGGTCAAGGAGCCAGTGATCGGTCTGCGCGTGGAGGAAGATTGATAAGCACAATTCCTGCAGCATCAGTTTGGTTCCATTGCCGGGAATCGTGCTTTAAACTTGACCTCGAAAACTCTATCAACCTGCAACAATGGTGACTTCAGAGGGACACGTATCTGAGGCTTCACTTGGGCACGAAGAAGTGAACAACAACAACATGAACGCAAACGCTGAGAACCTTAACTTGCCTCCTCCCCCACCGAATCGTCCCCATGGTAGGGCCACACGCTCTACCAGTGTCGTTGATGGCAGAGGATTGCCTGACACAAGGAGAGGGAAAAGGCATATGGATGGGCAAGGAGTTCCACCTCCTCCAAAGCGTCCAGCTGCTCAGGTGAATGTGGGAAACGGGGCGAGCCCCTCCACCCACCCCATGAGCAAGAAGGAGATGATGTTGGAGCGAGCTCGGTCAGCCGACTTGATAGCCATGGAAGAGGCGAAACGGCGACGTGCGCTCACGAAAAGAGTGGCACGTACTCGGGTCTCTAATGGACAACAGAACCCGAGTGCTAGGCCAAATGAAGGTGTGGGACAAAATGGTGAGGACAAGGATAGTTCGTCGAGCTCCCACTATTGTTCATGTGCCCGATAACGATTTAAGGGCTAGCCTCAGCGAAACGAGGAGCAGGAGGCTCAATCTGATTTGAGGACTCAATTAATGGCCAATAGAAACGAGACGGGTTTCGCAGGCTAGGACGCGAGAGGTCGGGATCTCATAGAGACAGGAATGGGCGCAGTCGCCTATAGGAGGGGAAAGGCGCAGGTCGCCACATGGAGATAACAAAGTGCGGCAGGTCGCCATCTCGGTGCCGAGAGGCGCAGTCGCCTCAAAGAAGTAACAGCATAGATCTCCGATAAGATCGAGAGGACCAATTCCACGGGGACGAAGGAGTAGGCGGGTGACTCCCCTAGAAGTGAAGGCCGAAGTCAAATGTGCGCCCCTCCAGAGATGAAAGACCCGATGCTAGGGAATGGCTATTGATGAAAAAGAAGTTCGAACAATGGGAGGAGGAGAAGAAAAAGGAGAGGCTGGAAAGGTCGAACGAATTGACTTTGCTCTTCGACCTTTATCCAAAGAAATCAGAGATAGTCGACCTCCTCCTACTTTCGAGGTTGCCACTTGGAGAAGTATTCGGGGTCGACCAATGCAAGGAGTCATATAGCACATCTGGAGGCCACCATGTGTTTTGTCGCCAATGAGGACGACAATATGTGCAAAGCCCTCCTAAGCACACTCATCGGCGGCCTTAACTTGGTTCAACGGTCGGCGCGGGTAGCATCAATACTTGGACATGCTTCGGGACAAAGTTCTTGGATCGCTTCTCGGCTGCGGGAGCTCGGAAGATTACTTGTCACCGATCTGAATAACTTGGTGCGGCGAAGAATGAAAGCTCCATGAGCTACTTCACCAAGTTCAAGGAAATGGTTGATAAGATAGAGGAAGACCTCAACGATAGGGAAGTCATTAATTGCTTCCGAAATGGTATCTCCTCGGCGGGCATGGATTATGAACTCACGGTTCGTACGATAACAACTCGACGGGAGTTGTTTGAGAAGGTGTATAATGTCGCTCTTCTGTGAGGAAAGGAAAGAGAAAAAGAATGGTAAAAGCCCCAAGGTGGAGGTCGGCGATGATAAAAAGGACTCCAACAAGAATGGAGGAAACAATAAAAATGGAAAGAAACGAGGACTAGGGCAACGGAGAAAGTGCCGAGGCTTTCACTCCCCTTACGGTGAGTCGAACGAGAGATTATGAACGGCTGTCGGGCTCCTCCAGTCCCAATGAATCCAGGCAACAAGTTTAGGAGGGACAACAGCAAATACTGTGACTACCACAAAGACACTGGCCATCTTACAGAGGCTTGTTTGGGTTTGAAGCGCATTATACAAAGAATGGTCGACCAGGGGAGGCTCGACGCTTATGTGAAAAGGCCTCAGCCGGTGGAGCGAGCGGCCAGCGAGGTGGACGGCAAGGGCCGAGGCGGCCTAGATTGAACCTGGGGGTCATTACAGAGCAAGCAAGCAACACGGCCATCAAGCACAAGATCTTCCAACTCAACAAGGCCCCACATGTACCTCCCAGAAGAGAAGTCAGAGATGAAGCGATCAGCTTCTATCCCCATGAGTTGGCTACTAACATGGCAGCTAGAGAACAAGTTCTCGTCATCCCAGGTCTCATAGACGGATGTACGACGAGCAGACTCTTAGTCGACACGGGGCCTGCAAGGATATTTTGTTCTACAAAACTTTTAAAGAAATGGGTCTTAATGATGAGCAGTTGGAGAGATATGATGGTAGGTTGGAGGGCTTCACCAATCATCGAGTTGATGCAAAAGGCAAGATAGAGCTCGACGTCGACCTAGGCCAACACCCCCTCGGGATCGTATCGAAAGGTACAATTTATAGTAATTGATGTAAATAGTGACTATGCCGCTATACTTGGTATCCCAGTCGGGTCGCTCTTGGAATGGTGGCATCGATCCCTCATCGGCGAGTCAAGTTCCCTACACCCATTTGGAATAGGGTGTGTACAAGGCACGGCTCGAGCCTACCTTGATCATGTTCTCGAGAGAAAGAAAGAAAAGGGAGTTGGAAATCGAGGCTATGACGGTTATTTAAAGTTGTCTCAATCGGTCACCAAAACTATCGGTGTCAACAATCACCGACGTGGAAGAGTCGACCTATCGCTCAAATGACGAGGTCATGCTTGAGTCGACACGTCACTCTAACATCAGCGAGGTCGATTCGGATGTAGTTATGGTCGACCAAGTCATCATAGGCAACCTATGCCTCCGGCTCGACAATAACTCGGGGGCCACCACCACCACCGAGGTTGCGAGACAAGTTAGATGATATGATAGCGAAGAAGCTCCACACCGAGGGCCGAGGAGAGACAAAGGGTCAAGGAGATAATCATTGAGACTCTACAATTCGGGGATGGACCGAGCTAGAAGGCTGTGGATGAGCTAGAGTCGGTAATCACCAACCTTTCCTACCCCGACCAAAAATTCGGATTGGGAAGCGGCTATCGGTTGAGGAGCGAGCGAAATCATCGAGCTACTCAAGGAAAGTAATGATGTCTTCGCATGGAGGGTAGAAGACATGAGGGGAATCAAGGAGGAGGTCGGCGTTCACGGGCGGAAGTCGGCCCGACCATAAAGCCTAGACCCCAAAAATTGAGAAGCTTTGCTCGCGACAAGGAAGAGGCCATAAAAGCGAGGTACAAAAACTTTTGAATGCGGGGATAATCAAAGAGGCCACTCATACAACGTGGTTGGCCAACGTGGTCATGGTGAAGAAATCAAATGGCAAATGGCGGATGTGTGTCGACTTCACCACTCTCGATCTTGCTTGCCCCAGGACGGCTATCCCCTTCCTAGAATCGACAAGCTAGTCGATTCCATTGCTGGTCACTCAACTCTCGGCTTCCTCGCGCTTACTCGGGTTACCACAGATTAAGATGCATGAGGACGACATAATCAAGACGGCATTTCAAGCGGTGGAGGCATCTCTTGCTGACATGATGCCATTTGGACTGAAGAATGCAGGGGCAACTTACCAAAGGATGGTGAACAAAGTCTTTGCTTCTCAAATTGGCCGAAACATGGAGGCCTACGTCGACGATATGGTCATCAAAACAAAGACCGGACGTCAAGTGGTCGACCTAAAGGAAACGTTCGCCAATCTAAGAGCAAACGACATGAAGCTCAACCCTAGCAAGTGTGTATTTGGTGTAGCTGCTGGAAAGTTCCTTGGGTTCATGGTATCTCAAAGGGGTATAGAAGCTAATCCAGAAAAAATCAAGGCTTTAGTCGACATGAAGGCTCCCACCAGTGTCAAAGAGATGTAGCGACTTAACGGAAGGGTAGCAGCTCTTGGTCGTTTCATATCAAAGTCAGCAGAGAGGTCTCTCCCCTTCTTCAAAGCATTGAGGGGGACGAAAAGTTTTGAATGGACGACCGAATGTCATTCGTCATTCCAACAGCTGAAGGATTACCTCGCTACTCCACCTCTCCTGAGTAGCCCGACCACTGGCGAAACATTGTTTGTGTATTTATCTGTGGGAGATAAATCAGTGGCAGCGGTTTTGGTTAGAGAAGATGAAGGGCTTCAAAAGCCAGTATACTACATCAGCAAGGCCCTATCGGATGTGGAGAGCGAGATACTACAATGCTTTGAGAAGGTCGCCTATGCCTAGTCGTGGCTTCAAGGAAGGCTGCGAGCTTATTTTACGGCTCATCCAATTGTGGTTCTTACAAATGCTCCCCTAAGAAAAATTCTCCACAAGCCAGGAGAGTTCGGGTCGACTTCTCAATTGGTCAATTGCCCTTGCTTGAATTTGACATTGAGTATCGACCTCGAAAGGCGTTGAAGGCTCAAGCTCTAGGCGGACTTCTTGATCGAGCTTACGTTCACCAAGGAAGACGACGAGCGGCGAGCTCCAAAGAAAAGGCTAAAGGGAAGGAGTCGAGTCCCGGGTCGCCGTGATCTACCAGACGATTGTTGGAAGGTCTATTCGGACGGGTCGGCGACCAAGAATAGCGGTGGAGCTGGGATAGTGTTAATTGAACCGGAATGCAGGACGGTGTACGAGGAGTCATTAAGGTTCAAGTTCGATGCTTCCAACAACCGGGCCGAATATGAAGCTTTGATAGCGGCTATAGAATACGCCAAGTGTTTTGGAGCGACTAAGATCATGGCCTACGTGATTCACAGGTGATAGTCAACCAGTCGAGGCGAGTACGAGGTGCTTAGTGCCACGCGATCAAATACTGCGACTTGGTGAAGGAAGCTGATAAAAGATTTGGAATTGCAGGAGATTCGAGAGGAATTGGACGAGAAGACAAATGAGCTAGGTGACCTCCTCTCGAAGTTAGCCACTTCGGATGAACCACATGATGAACCTATCTCCTTCCTCGAAAGTCCAGCCTATGAAAGAGTAAAAATTCAATGCATAGATGATCCCTCAAGAAATTGGACTCAGGAGAAGTGTTGGTTCGAAGAAATGAAGGCATACTTAGAAAGTGGTGAGGCTGCCGAGATGACGAGAAGAAGGCTCGAGCTATCAAAAAGAAGGCTCCGAGGTATGTCATTCAAGGAGGTGACCTGTTCAGAAGATCTTATACTCGACCATTGCTAAAGTGCATCCATCCCCAAGAGGTCGCCCTATTGATACACGAAGTGCATAGTTGAATTTGTGGTGGAAACCCGGGGGCGGGACTCTTGGCGACAAGTTAATCACTTTGGGGTACTACGGCCACACATGAGAGCGACACTCACAACTTTGTTCGGCAATGTGATCAATGCCAAAGGTTTGCCAACCTTCCCCATGTGCCTCTGGCAACAGAGCAGACTCACGTGATCGCGGCTTGGCCATTTGACATGTGGGGCGTCGACACGATTGGACCCTTCCCTCCCGCCGAGGAAGCTGCAAGTACGTGATCGTCGCCATAGATTACTTCACTAAATGGGTTGAGGCCAAACCATTAGCTCGCATCACGAGAGGAAAATGCTATCAACTTTATTCATGACTTCATTTGGTGTCGGTTTGGTTTTCCTCGAGCTATAGTGTCCGACAATGGTTTACAGTTCTCCCGGACCTTCGAAGCGAGAGATGAAGCGAGTAGGAATCAAACATTGGAAATCTTCTGTCGCCTATCCTCAAGGAAATGGCCAAGGCGAGGCGGCAAATAAACTTGTTCTATCTTCGCTCAAGACGGGACTCGTAGGTCGACGTAACAATTGGTTGGACGAACTCCCCCTTGCTCTTTGGGCGATCCGTACAACCACTCTCGGGGGCCTACGGGGGAAACCCCTTTTGCTCTCACATATGGGTCAGAGGCCATGGCACCTGCTGAGCTCAGATTCCCCACTGCTAGAGTGACTTTCTTCAATCAAGAGCAAAATGATACCAATAGATTGATCGACCTGGATCTAGTCGACGAGAAGCGAAAACGACCTACCTCCGAATGGTCAACTACAAGCAGCGAACTAAGAGCTACCACGACAAGAAGGTCAAGGCAAGGTCGTTCCAAGTTGGAGATTATGTGTTGAGAAAGATTGAGGCAACGGGTAGAAGGACCCAGCAGAACAAGCTATCCCCTAACTGGGAAGGTCCATATGTAGTCACTAGAGTCGTCAAGGAAGGCACCTACATGATAGCTCATCCTGGAGGTGACGAGTTGAAACATCCTTGGCATGCTACTCACCTCATCAAATACTACTTTTAGTTTTCAGTTTCCAAGTTCAAGTTTGTGGTAGTTCTAATGTCAAATTGATGTAAGCATGTTCTATACTTCAATGAAAAGCGCAGTTCATTCCATCAAGCATAGTGTTACAATAACCCCAACAAGCTCGACTCTTAGTCAGCTTCGTTTAAACAAGCTCGATTCTTAATCAGCTTTGTTCAATTAACAAGTCCGACTCTTAGTCGACTTCGTTCTAACAAACTCGACTCTTAGCCAGTTTGTTCTAATTAGCTCGATTCTTAATCAGCTTTGTTCAATTAACAAGTCCGACTCTTAGTCGACTTCATTCTAACAAACTCGACTCTTAGTCAGTTTGTTCTAATTAGCTCGATTCTTAATCAGCTGTGTTCAATTAACAAGTCCGACTCTTGAGTCGACTTCGTTCCTAATAAACTCGACTCTTAGTCGGTTTGTTCTAATTAGCTCGATTCTTAATCGGCTTTGTTCAATTAACAAGTCCGACTCTTGAGTCGACTTCGTTCTAACTAACTCGACTCTTAGTCGGTTTATTCTAATTAGCTAGACCCACAGGTCGGCTTCGGTAGTGTGAGAAGGTTCGACTCATAGTCAATCTCATTCACAAAAAAGTTAAGCAAGTCTGAGGTCGACTAAATAAATAAAGATCAAGTCACCTCTAGGCTCAAGTTTACTCATTCATCCTATCTATATCTAGCTCGACGTTTACTTTAAAAAGCATACAACATGCAATAAATAAAGTCAGCTATGATAGAGATAAGTCTCCCAAAACGGGCTAAGACTTAGACAAAATTAACTTACAAAAATATTTTGCCTCCCAGCTGGGCCAAGGCATTCGGATAATGTTAGAGCAAAGAACAAAAAATGTTGGTTGGGGCTTGTTCATTACAAATTCAACTAAACAATTTAAGAGTCCTGGCCGACATTAGTTTGGTCGTCAGTAGCAGCTCGACCCTCCCCATCTCCTTGTTGCTGGGGGTCAATGGGTTTACCCGACTCTGAATAAACCTGTTCATCTGCTGTATCCATAGCTTCAGCATCATCCAGCTCTTGCAGAACAACGTCAAAATTTCTATCAGCAATGAGGGGAGCTTCCCACTTCTCACAATTATCTTCTTCATCTTCTTGGGCAATAAAGGCCAAGTCGTTCTCGAGATAGGGAACAAGCGAATGACCTTGGCGAGCTGCCATGTCGTACTGGGACTCAGAAAACCAACGAGCTAATTGCTCGATGGTAACTGTAGCTGAGGGATCCACCAATGCTCGACGGGCCATGTGCCTCTTGCCTACCTCAAGAAAGTCTTATGCCTTGGCCACAATAGCATTGTAGTATTCATCCCCCTCCTTAAACTTTTCAACTGCAGCTTCAGCAGCGTCCTTAGCAGCTTTCTCAACGGCGATGCGGAGATCCTTCTTACCTTTCTCTCGCTCAAGTCGATGCTCTTCATGCGGCCAGAGTAAGAAATCATCCTTTTCCTTGAAGCTTGTTAATCGTGGCCGGCTCGGTCTTGGCCTTCTCCGGTTCCTTCTTCTCGGCATCCTTCTCCGTCTCCACTTCCTTGAGCTTGGATTACTGCGGCTTCGAGGTCGGACGGGGCTTTTGTCTTCACCATCTCATTAGCTTCATATGAGTTATCCAGATCGTTGTACTTCTCCTTCAAATCCATAAGCTCTTTAGCTTTTTTGGAATAATCTCGAAGGGCTTGTCTCTCCCTCTCAATGGAAGCTCTCCAAGAGCGTTTCGCTTGCTCAATCATGGTAAGATTCTGCATTCCAAAGGAAACAAAGAAGTGTTAGCTCGAGATTCAAGTGGATCGAGTAAAGGAGCAAGCGACTAAAATAAAAGAGAAAGTGAGAAGTTACCTCGCAATGAGCCGGCCCGAGACCGAGCTGAGAATTCTTCGGGTGTTATGCCCTTATCGGCCAAGTGAGCTAGCGAGACCCACATCCGCGGCTCTTCTCACAATCACACTGGCCCAAGTTCATATACGGGTAGGCTGCGACTCGAGCAATTAACTCCTTCAAGAGAGGGAACATCACTCGGCCTCTGCATCATTTCTTGATGGATTTTTGGTTGGGATAAGAAGAAGGCTGGAGGAGGTGGAGGCGGTTGGCTCGATGAAACGGCATTCCCCTTGTCGGATCGCAACCTCTTAGTCCTCGGAGGCGTCATCAACTTCCGTCTCCATGACGTCGTCATCAATGTTTACGACATCCAAGGAGCTAGTTCTGCTACGACGGCATCGGAGGTCCCTGCATTGACATCAGTAGTTGGGTCGGAGCTCACATCGGGCCTGCTAGATTTGTTGGATTCATTACCCTCCTCAGTCGCGTTCATGGTATGACTGCTGCTCAACAAGGGATCTTCTTCTTCTACCCCTTCCATTGGCACCATCCCAATATTGTCTTTTGGAAGCAGACTGGTCCTTACCGCGGCTTCCCTCTGCCTGTGAGCACGAGCATTAGCCTTTCCATGGTCTTTCCTCGCTTTCTTCTTGTCAGAAACGCCAACGATTCGAACCATGTTAGCTTCTTGCTCAGGAGTCAGAACTGCAACAAATTTAAAGTGAAAAAGTGTTAAATCGACATACGAGCAAAGGTTCTATATACGAGCAAAGGTTCTATATACGAGCAAAGGTTCTATATACGAGCAAAAGTTCTATGTACGAACACAATATGAACGACTTGATCATCCTATGAGCGAGTTAATTATGTACGAGCTACAGACTCAACCTATGACTAGCTCACCCTAGACAAATTGATCATTCATGCCAGTAATTCAATGAAAGGCAAATAAAGAAAAGCTGAACAGAGAGATCTTACCACCAGCGTGCTCCCCATTGGCTTTGCAGTAATCTTTATTCTTCTTACAAAGTTGACACTTATCTCCGAATTTACCCAGGTGGTGAGTTATCCAGTCCGGATATATTTGGCCCCTTGACACAGGGATAAGGGGCTCCACCACTCCATCTCCCGACATCATTCCAGCCTGAATGAAGTTGTACTTAGTGGTAAGCAGACTCTCCCAGCTAATGGGCCTTCTCGCCACTAATCGACACAAAGCCTGGTACAAGCTAAGATGCCAAGACGGCTCCCAAAAGTCCCTCTCATCAATGGTTTCTGTTTCATCGTTGGGCAATGGGAACTCCCATCCTAATCTGCTCTCTACCACCACTACATGAGAGTTCCACCCACTGTGCTTGCTGGGAAGGTTGGTAAAGAGTTTGGGAGATTTGGGCTTGGAAGGAGTACTAATGCTCAGGTCATTCCCGCTATACTTAATCTTGAAAAATTCTTTAAATACCCTCATACATGGTTCATATCCTAAAAATCTACACACCATAGCGAAGCATACGGAACTCTACAAGTGTTGGCTCCTAGTTGAAGGGGAAGGGCATTGGCACACTCCAAAAATTCGTTGATAAATGGATCAAGAGGTAACCTAAGGCCAGCAACAAACTGGCCGTAAAAGAAGGCGACCTTAGTAGCATCCTTGGTGAAGGACGACCTAAATTCCTTCATGAACTCCTTACGAGTGTAGATGGTCACTTGGTAGTCCTCTTTGCTGACTTCGCAAAATTCCCTAATCATACTATACCTAGAGGGCAAGTTCTTGTTGCCACGCAAAGGCCCTTGGGGAACATACCCCCTTTCATTTCTCCCTGGCACAACTGAGTTGTCAAATGCATTCACAATCCTGGGACCTGAAGAAGTCGAGGCAGCATTTCCTTCTTGAGTCGCCATATCTGTACAAACAAAAGAGGAAGCAGGGGAGTCAGTCCTATGATCATGTTCAGTCGACCTACCTAAGGACGACCTAGACTCCCCTGGAAAACCTATTCTATTCCTAAGGAAGGAGGGTTTGTGGATATCCCTAACATAAAACAAAGTAATATGGTCGAGCAGTTCGTGGAATAGATGAAAAGTGACAATATTTGAATCATCGACTACAAGGTTTTCAACGTCCCCTACAATGGGCAACCCTATCTCACTGAAGTTCAACTCCCACTGGTCAAAATAGAGGCACGCTCATCCAAGGACATCACTCTCCATTCACCGTTCACGTTCTTATACACTCTACGATTGACGGTGCAGTAGCCATACCATGCCCTCAGTTCGCTACTAAAAGTCCTAGCCATGGCGTAAGTAAAGACAGAGCATAAATTAAAAGCCCTAAAAGAAGAATGGAAGAGAAATACCTTTGTAAATGTCGGAATAGGAAGGCATTTGCCGAAGATGGAAGCCCAATTTAACTCAAGTTGCTTCTTCGCTATTTTCGCCGGAGATTCTCAAGAGCTTGAAAACGGTAAAAGTTCTAAACAGAGAAGGAATGTGCAATTTATATTTTCCAAGATTGGAAAGGAAAAAAGAAAATTCAAAAAATAATTTCCATATTAATGGCGGAAACGGTTTCCGAGAAGGAGTTCCAAGCGTCAGAATTGCAATCATTACTAAAATCGGCGCTCCTTCATCTCCTGCCGTTCATCGCCAACGATCAGGATGGTGCCACGTCATCGAAAGTCGACCATACCTCAGAACGAGTATCGACGTGCGAGTAAAATAATTCTCATCAAAGATCTTCTTAACTTCCAAGTCGACGGAGTCAACTCGAAAGTTGGGGGCCACTGAACATACCAAAAATGTCGAGTTGGGCCAAACGAGTAAGCCCAATCACAGGCCGCATTGACTGTCACATTCTCAATAGGGTTGGCCCAATCAGAACAAGGCCCAAAGCCCATCTCAAGCACCAGTCGACTAAGCCCATGGTCCGACCTACCAGGTCCCGACCTAACTTAGTCCGACCTCATGATCCATATCACAATTCGGGTACGAACCATGCTCTACCCGACAGTCAGGTCGATCATTCCACGAGTGGCGACCTCGACCTAAATCAACAAGTGACGACCTGACACTTGCCGGCGTATTTGGTTGAACAATTCTCATAACCACATCCTACAAATCGGGGGCCGTTATAGACACGTTCCCACAATCAAGTAGCTTGCCGCTACAATCTCGGAGGACATGTTGCCTCCCAAAAATACATCACTTTTTCCTATAAATACTTCATCACTACCAAACGGTGAAAGGTAACTGCCATTTTGTATTCTGAGTTCATTATTCAATACATTTTGAGCTATAATATACCGTTATCTTACTCTCACGCCCGAGCGTCTTCGCCGGAGACACATCCGGCTAGTCGTGGGTTACGATTTGTGTCGGAGCCGGGTGATCGACTCCCGCCACGTGGAGGAAGATTGATAAGCACAATTCCTGCAGCATCAATTATTATTATTATTATTATTATTATTATTATTATTATTATTATTATTATTATTATTATTATTATTATTATTATTATTATTATTATTATTATGATGATGATTATTATTATTATTATTATGATTATTATTATTATTATTATTATTATTATTAGTATTATTATTATTATTATTATTATTATTATTATTATTATTATTATTATTATTATTATTATTATTATTATTATTATTATTTTTATTATTTTTTATTTAATTATTATTATTATTATTATTATTATTATTATTATTTATTATTATTATTATTATTATTATTATTATTATTATTATTTTATTTATTCTTATTATTATTATTATTATGATTATAATGATTATTATTATTATGATTATTATTATTATTATTATTATTATTATTATTATTATTATTATTATTATTATTATTTTTATTATTTTTTATTTAATTATTATTATTATTATTATTATTATTATTATTATTATTATTATTATTATTATTATTATTATTATTATTATTATTATTATTATTATTATTATTATTATTATTATTATTATTATTATTATTATTATTATTATTAGAATGAGGAAGTAGAATGTTGTACCTTGTGAAATATGAGTTGTACATGAAGGACACCATTTTTCGAAAAATGTTTTACTTAGGACAAGGTAGAAATGCCCAAACGGGTTCGAACCGGCGGGCCAAACCGGAACCGGACCGGCTCAAAACCGGAGGGAAACCGGACCGGAAGAACCGTGAACCGGCTGAACCGGTGAACCGGCGGTTTGCCGGTCCAGTTAAGGTTCCATATTTCAAAAACCGGTGAACCGCCAGTTCTGGAACCGGAACCGGAACCGGCCGGTTCACGAACCGGAACCGCCAACGGCTAGTTGATCTGGTGCGTCCATTTCTTGATCCGACGGTCCCTGTTTAATGACCGTTAAATAACGGTTATTTTGACTATTTAGTGACCAAAATGCAAAAAAAAAAAAAATTCTTAATCGTTTTGGTCCCTAAAACGGTTTTTTTTTATTTTGGTCCCTAAAACGTTTTTTTTTCTTTTTCTCTCAAACCTATAAATACCCTCCCCCTCCCTTTATTTTTTTCACTACTCTCTCTCAATTTCTCTCTCATCCTCAATCTCTCTATCATCCTCAATCTCTCAAATCTCTCTCTCAATTACTCTCTATTATTATCTCAAACTTGCAAAGTCTCAAACTCAAAGTCTCCATAATTTCATTTTTTTCCATCAAAAAAATGTCTTCATCTCGTGGCGGCCGTGGCGATAAGGGAAAGAATGTATCAACTTCTCATCCATTCCCCCCCCCCCGATGATTCCATTTGGGGCAATCTTAATGTTCAACCTCTACCACAAGAAACGCTTAATTTGAGCGATGATGAAGTTGATACAACATTTTCAATGGGTGATCATGGTCATACCGAAGGGAGTAACACTCAAACCACTCAAACCCAAAGTGAAGCGCGAGGGGGTGGATAAACTCAAATCCGAGGAGGTCGAGGTCGAGGAGGTCGAACCACGGGAAGGTCGGACATCATGACCGTGCATTTTTCAAAAGTGCCAATTGAAGGTACCAACCAATACACCGTTTCTTGCAACCATTGCAAGCAAAAATTTGTCTTTACCCATGGAGGTGGTTATGGGACATTTAAAAGACACTTGACGTCAAGGCACCCCGACCAAGTTGGAGATGCCCAAGATCAAACACAACTACAAGGATTTACGGGATCATCACAAGGTACGTCTTCGCAATTATTTAAATTTGATAATTCAACGTATATAAGAGAAATGGCAAAATATACTGCTGCTAAAGGATTACCCTTTAATTTTACTAATGATAGATTATGGTCTCATATGGCACAACTTTGTTTAAATCCCGCGGCTAAAGAAATTAATAAAAATACAAGTACTCGTGATACTAAAGCTCAATATCTACAAGGAAAATTAACTTTAATTAATACGTTTAAAGATTTACCCCAAAAATTGTCAATATGTGCCGATATATGGAGTGACCATTGGCAAACTCATAGCTATATAGGAATTACATGTCATTGGGTTGATAATAGTTGGAAATTACAAAAACGATTAATTGCATATAAATCTTTTGATACTGTTCATAATGCTCAAAATATTTGTAGCAAAATTGCTAATGTTTTACAAGAATATGGATTAGTTCACAAAAATTTTTCAATTGAATTTGATAATGCTGCTAATAATACTGCTAGTCTACCATCACTCATTGATATTTGTCAACCATCCATTGGGGGTAAATTTTTTCATGTTAGGTGCATATGTCATATTTTAAATTTGTGTGTGCAAGATGGTTTAACAACTTTAAAGGAACATGTAGCCCCAATTAAGGAAGTTCTTGCTTATATAATGAGAAATCATAGTGTAACAAAATTGTGGATTAGATTTTGTAAAATAAATAATATTCCACCTAAAAGATTTTCCCTAGATGTTCCAAACCGATGGAATTTCACTTATAAAATGTTATCCGAATCTTATGATTTTCGTGAACTATTGTGTCAGTTTATTCAACAAATAGAGTATTCAACTATAATATTGCCTCATCAATGGGATATTTGTAATAATTTAAAGAAAATTTTGAAAGTTTTTAAAGATGCTACCGTACAATTATCCGGTTCTTACTATCCCACTTCACCGTTAGTTATAGAACACGCCGCTAAAATTAGTTATATATTTATGCATTTTAAAGATGATCAAATTTTAGGTGAATGTATTAGCAAGATGAGAACAAAATGGCTTAAATATTTTTTGATCATTCCCCCATTATTTTTAGTAGCTAAACTATTAGATCCTAGAATAAGAGAAGATGATTTAGAACAAATACTTGATTATTATTATAAGAATCTATTTTCCACCGGGTTTGATTTGTTTTTAGATAGACCTATCCCAAAGGCAAAAGACGTTGTAACTGAGACTAAAAATATTGTATATACACTTTATAGAGAATATTATGATCTTTTTGGTAATATTGTTTATCCTAGTAGTGAAAATGTAGGTGGTAGTTCTCACGAAGATAGCGATCCCTTTAACTTTATAGATAATTTAATTAGTTCTAGAACTCAAAAACGTCAACGAGGTGGCTCCACTTATATTGAACTTGAAAATTATTTAACCACTTCTTTTGAGCCTATAGACGAATTTGATATTGCAAAGTGGTGGGCACGAAGGGCAAACAACTATCCTATTCTATCATTGATAGCAAAGGAGATCCTAGCCGCTCCCGCCTCAACCGTCGCCGTAGAAGAAGTATTTAGTGTAGGAGGAAATGTCTTGTCCGATCGAAGGTCAAGGTTGTCTCCATATAATTTAGAATATCAAATGTTGCTCGGCGATTGGCATAGAGCCGAACTACGACTTCAAGATAAAAGAAGTAGTTCCGAGGAGGAGGAGGCATTTGATGAAGATACATCGGGGAGTGAAGCCGAGTGAACTACGCCGCTCTTTAGACTTTAGATTAGGTTAATTGTAATTTAATAGATTAGATTTTAGATTAGGCTTATTTTTATTTAATTGTAATAGTTAGGTTGAGGTAAAGGCTCCTAAATGTCCCCCCTTATTTATAAAAGGGTAAGGTTGGTTGTCCCCCTCATTTGTAATTTTATTTTAATTAATAAAATTTAAGGGTACCGTCCCTTTTTCTTTTATATACTTTCGTTTATTTTTAAAAAAATTAAGTTTTTATATGACTTTTTTGCAAAAAATTAACTTTTTTATAAAACTTAACAGAAATTGTTAAGAATTTAACTGTTTTTTTTTTTGAAGGACTGGACACTTGGGCGACCGCCCAAGTCATTCGGCCCATCTTGGGCGGCCGCTCAAAGCCCTTTTTTTGTTTTGGAAATTTGCCGGTTTAAAATCGGGACCGAAATCGTACGGCCGGTTCGGAATCGGGACCGGAACCGTGACTAACCGGGCCGGTTTCGGGTCAATAGGGGATGGAACCGTGAACCGCCGGTTCGAAATCGGAACCGGCGGTTTGAACCGGATGGGCATGTCTAGGACAAGGTCAGTAAGTCGTTTTACTTAGGAAGGGCGTAAAATATTTTTCGAAAAACGTTTTCTCCATTTTCCGGGAAACAACCAAACAGCGAACATTTTTCCGGAAACACAACCAAGCAAAGGAAAATATTTTACCATTTTCCGAAAAACAACCTAACAACGAAAAACGAGTTATTTTATGAAAAATATTTTTCGAAAAATATTTTACGGTAAAACAAACGGGCCTTAATCTAATAGTTTAATAATACGATTCATGCTTCTCTTCTCCAATCAGTAGTGTTCATCCATTCTTTTATCTCTCCACTTGGCGCCATTCACATCACAGCACGATATCCCAGGCCGTCAGCATCGACGACGACCACTCCTTTTTCTCCTCTTCTCTAATGTTGTATTTACATTTTGTACTTCTACTTGCACAGTTATCTTTTATGGCCGCGTATTCTTGGCCAGTAATGAGTTGAGGAAATAATTGTCCAAATCATTACTTATAAAGCAAGTGGATGAAAATTAGATAGATAAATAACATAATTTTTGTAATATATGAATTTTATTATAACAAAATTGTCCAAACACTAATCATACTTTATCATTTATGGAATAAAATAATTAAAACTTTTAAACGGAGATAAATAAAAAAGAAAGTAAAAATCTTATAAACCGAGAGGAAGGAAGTATAATAAGACAGATAAGCTTCAAAGTTCCTGACCTGAAATGTCGCAAACATGATTTGGTAAAGATATTATTGTCATTATCTATCAACATCAATACATCATCAATCTAGTAAGCATCTTTGGCATTCTATAAATAAAATATCGTGAGTTGCATCAATCTGAGAGTGGAAAAAGAGGGACGATAATTGAATTTGTTGTACTTTCATGTGTTTCTTTTTACTGTAGTGATAGAGACTGTAAGTGAAGTGTATTCATGGAACTCAACAGACAAATTTTCCCAAAGGAATTTTTGTCTGATTAACTGTTTTATTAAACTAAATGTTACTTAAGGTTATTGGCGCTCACATCATATCATATCATAGTTGTCAAATCGTGTATCGTATCACGTATTGAAAATTTCAAATATTGTATCGCGTATCGTATTGAAGATACGAAACACAATGACAAAAAAAAATTTAAAAGCTCTAAAGAATATCTAAAATAAAGTAAACAATGAAAATAATTACTTGAAAAACCAAAAAAGTACTAGTTATGTTAACATTACCGACGTACCAAAAGTTCATAATTTCAAAAAATAGTCTATACTGTATTATTTTACAAAATACTAATTACTAAGTCACCAATTAAAATTAAACATTTCAATTTCTAAATAATGTATTCAAGGCTCATTCATATTCATCTTCATCTTCATCAATAAACATTCAATTTTAATTCCATAGAAACCTACTGCAAGGATATCTTTTCTTATAAAAAAAATTAAAAAAAAGTTACATATAATAATTCAATTGAAGGAGCTATCCAGGATATAACCTCATTTTGAACAATATCACATTTAATAATTGAATTGAAAATCAATAAAACCGAATCGATCCAAAATCGAAATACGATAATAGTGTAATACTGAAAAGAGGTGAAGGAAACGGACATGTTCGATCCAAACCCGACCCAAACCCGATTTAACTGTATCGCCCGTATCGATACGATACACGATACGTACGATACAATACGCGATATGTACGATACAGAGGGAAAAATCGATACTTATCGAAACTACACGCATCGCGATATTTAACAAATATGGCTCACATTTATAGAATACTAGTAAAAGCCCGTGTCCAAGGACACGTGTTTTTTTTATTTTATTTTTTTTAATTAAAAAAAAATTAATTTTTTTAATTTAAAAAAAAATTAATTTTTTTTTTTGGGCAAAATGGGAAAGGGACAACTTAGTGAGGGCAAAATGGAAAATTCGACAGATGAAACTGTTCATTGTACTGTTCATCCCCTTTACCATTTATACTATAGATATCTAGCCTTTTTTTTTTTTAATCTGTATTATTTGATTTTGTTTAGAAACAATAATTTTACGGTTTCAAACATTATGTTCTTCATTGATAATTGATAATGATAAGAATATACTAGTACATGGAAAATCTATAATGCAAAAGAATTTCAAAACAACTAGATAACAATGAACAAGGAAAATACTTCCTAATCTGTATAAACTTCTGAACATAATAAAACTCTATGATAATGCTAAAAGCTAACATAATCATGGTCATGTTTAAAATCACTGGCAGCCCATGAAATGGAATAATATCTCTAACACGTTCCCTCACGTATAGCGAGATTTGTCAAAACTTACAACGTGAATTTATTAATCGGATAGCGTGGAGTAACATCGTGGGCCGTTGGATCTGCACGTATAATGAACCTGTTCTGATACCATTTTAAAGTCTGAGGTTACACCTTAAAACTATTATCCACATCGGGAATGGACAAATCTTACCTATAATATATAAAGATCTTGTGACACTCTAATTAGCACCAATTAATTTTAAGGTGAAACCTCACACTTTAAAAAAACAGAATCATGGTTATAATTAAAACTATTGGTAGCCCATGAAATGGACTGCCACAAGGCTTCGTGCCAATCTCCTAACAACCCCACTCCTCTCAAGTTGGAGCATGGGAATTAAGAATAACCACCTTGGTAAAAAGAAAATCAAATTGCTTATTGCCAAGATTATTGGTGTAAAGATATCAGCTAACTGAGTGTTTGTAAGAACGTAAAAAGGATCAATAAGACCTACTTGAAGTGCATCACGAACAAAGTGAATATCGACCGCAATATACTTGGATCTTTCATAAAAAATCGAATTTTTGGCAAGATGTAAAGTAGACTAGCTATCAGAGAAAAGAGGAATAGACATGGGATGATGAACTCCCAAACTCGGTAAAAGAACTTTCAATCATTTTAATTCACAAGTAATTGTTGCGATAGAGCGATATTCGTCTTCTGTAGAAGAGCGTAATAATGTGCCATGTTTCTTGGTCATCCAAGAGATAGGGGAATTGCCTAGAAAAACAAATCATCCAGTAAGACACTTACGAGTAACGGGGCATGCCGCCAATCTGCATTACCCCAACTTTGAAACGATAAGTCGCTATGGCTCGTATAAGAATCCCTTGACCCAGTGTGCCTCTCAAGTAACGAACAACACGCATGGCAGCCTCCTAATGGTCAACACAAGGTGCTTGCATTAATTAAGATAAAACGCGTAAAAATTAGGCCAAGACCGGACGAGTAACAGCCAAATATATAAGACGCCCAACAAGACGGCGGTATCGTTCTGGATTATCAAAAACTATATTTTTGTTGTATTTTTATGGGACGACATTTGAAATTGTTGTATTTTTATGGTCAAAAACTATATTTTCGTCGCTAAATTTTATCTTTCTTCAAAATAATCTCACTAAGATATTATTTTTTGAAATATTCTCATTAAATTTTCATAATTTTTAAAATATGCTCACTCCATTAAAAAAAAATCACTAAAAACTAAAAAAAATATAGCCACGTGACTTAACCTAACTAATGTTCATTAAGTTTTCAACCAATATGTTAACATTGTTGACATGATGAAGACTACAAATTAATTAATGTAAAATGTAACACAGAGTTTATAGAAATCATTACAAACTAATTCCTCCAAAAAACCATTTACCCTATATCGTAATCAACAAAATTAGTCATGTGAGGTCATATGACTAAATTTTGTTATATTTTTAGTGATTTTTTACGGAGTGAGCAATCCTATGGGTCCTACACCAGAAGTCAAAAGATCAATTAAAACAAGAAATTTGGAATTTAACCACCTAGTCGGCATCAGAATCAAAATTGCACCTAATCACTCGCTAGTTTGATTATTAGCGAATATTATCACATAATATTCTGTATGTATCTTTAGTATATATTAGTCAATCTTGTATTCTTGGTAGGATTATATTTACTATAGATAGGTTATAAATCATGGAAGTGGTTAGGATTATTAGAATCCCCTTCCATATGAAACTCTTGTATATATAGGGTTTGATATCAATGAGAAATTCAAGGAAAATATTCTCAGTCTTTCATGGTATCACGAGTGATCAAGGGTCAATAATTTCTTCCGCTGCGCCTCCCTCCGTGTGCTCAAGACGTATTCTCCTTCACGATATTTTCTTCTTCTCTTCCAGATCAGCGGTCTCTCTGTCCCTCTCTTTCATGTCGACATCTCGTTCCATCCATCCAGCTATGACTGTGACTAATATCAAGAATAATATCACTGTTATTCTTGAACTGGAGAACGTCCAATACGCGACATGGGTCGAGGTGTTTAAGGTACACGCTCGCTCCCTCCAGGTTCTTCATCGTATTATTCCTTCGGCCAAAGGGAAGGGGAAGGACCCAACCACCGATGAGGAAATTGAATTGTACTCCACCCTAGATGCAAAAGTTCTAGGATGGATTTATGGCACTATTTCCCCCGACCTACTCAACACGATTTTGGAGCCTGACCAAACAGCGATGGACGCGTGGAATACCTTAAAGGACATCTTCGAGGACAATAAGAACTCCAGTACGGTTAGTCTAAGAACTCCAGTACGGTTAGTCTAGAGCATGTGTTCACATCCACACACATGGAGTCCTTCTCCTCAGCCTCGACATACTGTCAACACCTGAAGCAAATCTCCGACCAACTGAAGAATGTTGGATCTCCTGTGGGCAATGATAGAATGGTTCTCCAGATGGTGGTTGTTGACTGAAGCTTACAATGGGGTTGCATCCATTCTTCATCAAAGCAATCCTCTTTCGAAGTTTCACCAAGCTCGGTCTATGCTAGTTCTTGAAGAAACAGGTCTGCAGAAAAAGGCATCTATGGCATCTGCGATGGTTGCTCGAGACTCACCCAGTCGCTTCACAGGAGCCCCTCCAGCGCCGCTGCAGCCTCCCACCTTTAGTGGTTCCAAGAACCGCAATAACGGGAAGAAAGGTGGCAAGAATGGGGGCCATGGTGGTCAGCCGACGTCAATGGGTTTATCTGAGGCACATCCGGGTAATGGATCGAATGGCCGCGGGAGTAATTTGGTACAGTTTGATGGCTTTCAGAATCAGTGGTATGGCAGTGGTCAGCAATATGGTGGCGGTCAGCAATCTCCATGGGGTGGCGCGAGGAATTGGCCATGGGCTATACCACCTTGTCCCTATCCCACGGTTGCAACACAGTGGCCTAGGGCGCCCTTCCCATCTGGCCGCCAGTAGCACCAACCAAGTTTGCTAGGCTCACGGACCCAGCAGGCACACCTTGCGTCAAGCTCTTCCATGCCTATAGATGTGGAATCAGCCATGCATACGTTAGGTATGTCTCCACCGGCACCAAATTGGTTCATGGACTCTGCAGCCACATCTCAAATGACGTCCAACTCAGGTACTCTCACGCCCTATTTTCATTTGAGCACAAAGGTTATGGGCATTCTAAATTTACTCCATCTCATCCTACTCTTAGTCTTAAAAAATGTTCTTCATGCTCCGAAAATTATTAAGAATTTAGTGTCCGTTCGTAAGTTCACCACTGATAATTCGATTTTCGTTGAGTTTGACCCTTTTGGTTTTTCTGTGAAGGATTTTCAGACGGGAACTCATCTCATGAGATGTGAGAGCCAAGCCGATCTTTATCCCGTCACCAACCCAAAATCAACCAACCTTCAATTTGCTCTTTCTGCTTTGTCTCCGGTTCTGTGGCATGAGCGTTTGGGACACCCAGGCACACCTGTGATGGAATCTCAGGAAGAATAAGTTTATCGATTTTAATAGGACCAAAGTTTCTCATGTTTGTCAAGATTGTTCGCTAGGAAAACATGTAAAACTTCCTTTTGCTAAATCAACTTCTAGTACTTTATTTCCTTTCGATATAATTCATAGTGACTTATGGACTTCCCATGTTTTAAGTTCCTCGGGCCATCAATATTATTTATTGTTTCTTGATGACTTTTCTCATTTTTTGTGGGTTTTCCCTTTAGCCCGTAAATCGGACGTATACTCTTCATTCTTGTCTTTTCGTACTTATATCAAAACTCAGTTTGAACGTAACATTAAAACCTTTCAATGTGATAATGGTCATGAGTTTGACAATAAATTTTTTTGGGAGTTTTGTAAAATTCATGGTCTTGATTTTCGTTTATATTGCCCATACACCTCTCCTCAAAATGGAAAAGTCGAGAGTAAGATTCGTACAATAAATAATATGATCCGTACGTTATTAACTCATGGCACCCTCCCGCCAAACTTTTGGCACCATGCGGTTCAAATGACAACATATATCTTGAACATCCTTCCAAACTCTTCTCTTGATTTTTTATCTCCGCTTCAGGTCATTTATTGCAAACCCCCATGTTTTCCCACCTTCGAGTGTTCGGTTGCTTATGTTACCCTTTGATATCGTCTCCTAACATCAACAAACTTCAAGCCCGTTCATCCCCATGTGTGTTTCTAGGCTACCCTCCTAATCATAGAGGGTACAAGTGTTATGATCTCCAATCCTAAAAAATAATCGTTTGTAGACATATCATTTTTTATGAAACTAAATTCCCATTTAGCTACATACACAAATCCTCGACTACTTCATATGATTTTTTGGACGATGGGTTATCTCCCTACATATTGGATCATCTCACTTCTATGGTCCAAATTGCCTAGCCAGACCTGCAGCATCCCTTTGCTCATTCCTCGGCTGGACTGCCCAATCAGCCAACTGCCTCTGGCCCGGCCCATTCCTTTCCTCCCACGGCTGCGCCAATTTCTCCTGCTTGGCCTACGTCCAGTCCCACGCAGTCCAGTCCTCCTGCCATTACCCATGGGCCGGTTACCCGTAGCTAGATGGTATTTTCAAACCTAAGCGTTCCTTCAATCTGCATGTGTCTGTAACAAAATCTCCTATCCCAAAAAATCATATTTCTGCTCTTCATGACCTAAATTGGAAAATGACAATGCATGATGAATATAATGCTCTTATTGATAATAGGACGTGGGAGTTGGTGCCCCGTCCACCTCAGGCTAATATTATCCGTTACATGTGGCTATTTTCTCATAAAGACAGGGCGGATGGATCTTTCGACCGGCATAAAGACCGTCTAGTTTGCGATGGAAAGACGCAACGAGTGGGTATTGATTGTGTGAGACTATTATCTCGTCTCTTAGCTCGGAATTCGCAATGAAGGATTTGGGCTCTCTTAGCTACTTTCTTGGCTTGGCAGTTACACAACACAATGGAGGCTTGTTTCTATCTCAACGGAAATATGCCATGGAAATAGTGGATCGTGCGGGGATGACCATTTGTAAGCCCTCACCTATGCCGGTTGATACCGAGGCCAAGCTGAGTTCTCACACAAGCGCTCCTTATGCTGATCCATCTTAGTAACGCAGCCTAGCATGTGCCTCGCAATACCTTACGTTCACACGCCCAGACATCACTTATGCCATGGAACTGGTTTATTTGTTTATGCACGATCCACGGGAGGATCATATGCAGGCGCTGAAAAGTATAATCCGGTATGTTCAGGGGACGGATCATCACGGTTTGGGCATATATCTGTCCTCCACATCATCGCTTGTGTCATTTATGGACGCGGATTGGGTCGGTTGCCCGGATACTAGGCGCTCAACATCTGGGTACTGCGTATTCTTGGGCAATAATTTGATTTCATGGTCCGCAAAACGTCAACCTACTATTTATCGCTCTAGTGCAGAAGCCGAGTATAGTGGTGTGGCGAATGTTGTTTTTGAGTCCTGCTGGTTTCGAAATTTGCTTTGGGAGCTTCATTGTCTTCTTGAAAAAGCAACATTGGTCTTTTGTGATAATATTAGTGTGATTTACTTATCCGGTAATCCGGTTCAGCATCAACGTACTAAGCATATTAAAATGGACATTCACTTTGTTCGTGAGAAAGTTGCTCGAGGAGAAGTTCGGGTTCGTCATGTTCCTTCCCGCCACCAGTTAGCTGCCATCTTTACGAAAGGTCTTCCATTGATTTTATTCGAAGACTTTCGGGACAGTTTAAATGTTCGAAGCCCTCCAGTTTTTGACTACGGGGGAGTGTTAGCGAATATTATCCCATAATATTCGGTATGTATCTTTAGTATATATTAGTCAATCTTGTATTCTTGGTAGGATTATATTTACTAGAGATAGGTTGTAAATCATGGAAGTGGTTAGGATTATTAGAATCCCCTTCCATATGAAACTCTTGTACCTTGTATATATAGGGTTTGATATCAATGATAAATTCAAGGAAAATGTTCTCAGTCTTTCATTAATGACACTCAAACTACTCTCACACAAACACACGTCTCTCTCCCGCCTCCCCTATCGTTTCTGCATTTTGATCAATCAAAACTGATAGGTATGACATGGCATCTCTAAACAGGGTTGGTAAAAATACTGAAAAAAATATGATAAAAGCGTTGGTGCTCTCCTTCGCTTGCCCTATATCCAGAAAGTTCTACAACAACCTTTCTGCACTACCGACTTGCTATACAAACTGATAAGGGAGTGTGAGTCAACCCTCGACCGTCTCTTTACCTTGACTGAAATCCCAGCTGATGAAGATGAACCTTCCACAAGCAATGTTGATGTTAATGATGAAGGAATGGTCAAAAGCCCAAAATAACTTGCAGATATTGATTACATGAAGAACTTATACATGAAAAACACAATTTCAGCATTGCAAGCCCTGAAAGAAATCTGAAGCGAAAGCTCTACTGTTGTGTTTTTTCATTGCCACCCCTACAAGTTAGCGCAGTAAAGGAGACTTGGAAAAAAATTCCTGTGTTTGAACAACAAGCAAAGTAACTTGTGCTCAATTGTAAGGAGGGAATACAAGGCAGGTCCCTCCGAATTTGGGGATAGTGCAATGCGACTTCAACAATAGTCGGTTGTACCCAATAGTCTGATTTAATCTTGTCCAAATGGGTGGCCCATGTTGGTGTGAGTCGGTTGTACTTCTTCCTTTGTTGATTTTGCATATGGTTTCAACTAAAGTTGATTGGTTGTGGTGGTGGATGCCGGAGCCGCTGATGTGAAGAATGCTTCTCAAAGTGATTGAACTGTGAAGAACAATAGTGAACTTAATAATTATGTCAAATAATTTTATAAAATCTTAAAAAACAACTGTGAAATTACCAAAAAATTGTGAACTTAGCTAAATATAACTGTGAAATTAACAAAAAAAATTGTGAACTTAACTAAAAGCAACTGTTAACTTAACAAATATGTCAAATAATCTTATAAATTGCAAAAATAGAGGACATAAAGACTAAAACAACTGTGACTTTAACAAGTATGTTAAATAATTTCATAAAATTGCAAAGGTCATAAAGATAAAAAAAAAAAAAAAAAAAAAACTATTGTGAAGTTAACTAAAAACAACTGTGAACTTAACTAAAACAACTGTGAACTTAAAAAACATGTTAAATCTCATTTAAAAAAAAAAAGCGAAAATAAAGACTATAAAAGACTAAAAACAATTGTAAAATTAACTAAAAACAACTGTGAATTAAGTAAAATATAAGACATTTTCATGCAAAATTTATGAAATTAACTAAATCAACTGTGAACTTCTATTAGTTGTTCTTTGATAAACTGTGAAAAACAAATGTGAAGTTCTAAAAAACAACTTTGAACTTGAAACAACTGTGAACTTCTCAAAGTTGATTCAGACTATATGTTGATGCTACTAGTTTGATTCATATTGACGATACGAATACAACGGTCCTCTCGAATTTATTTTTTTGACTTGTGTATTTTAAAATATTTTATTTTAAAGTTTTGAGGAAAAAAAAACGAGGGAGGAGAGAGGGAGCGATAGTTGGTCCATTAATGATACGCGTGTGTATTTATAAAGAGAGGACATGGGGGTCGTTTTCAAAAATATGTGTCATATCGTTTTTATTAAAATAAGAAACTATTTGATAACTGTTCTTATTTTAAAAAGGCTAAAGTTAAGTGAGGAAAATATAGTTTTTTTCGGTATTTTCAAGATACTACTGTAAGTGAAGTGTAATGACGGCGCTCACATTTATAGAATACTAGAATAAGTCCGTGTTCGAGGACACGTTTTTTTTTTAATTAAGCTCGTGTTCGAGGACACGTTTTTTTTTTAATTTAATTTTTTTTAAGGACAAAATGGGAAAGGGACAAAATAGTGAGGGCAAAATGGAAAATTCGGCCATTGAAACTATTCATAGTACTGTTCACAATGGTGAGGTGGACAACTCTAATTTATACTATAGATATCAAGCCTTTTTTTTTTTTTTAATTTGTAAGCCTTTTTTTTTTAATTTGTATTATATGATTTTCGGTCACTCTTTGAATGTTTTGAACTCGAGTTGGATATTAAACAAATACGGTAAAAGTCTTTTTTTTTTTAATTTAATTAGGATTTTTACTAATTAATTATTAACTTAATTTATAAAAGAAATGTTTATAGACTTTATCAGCAATTAGTTATTGACAATTTAAGAAATTTCAAATTTAGTGACACATTAGAAAATAACTAATATTAACGACAGCAATTTCATGTTTGAGTAGTTATAACAATTAGTGTGTGACCTTTTAGAGTTTTAAAATAATATGTGGAATTATACGTGGTATATTATTACTACTTTTAGAATGTTCAAAATATTTTCAAAAAAATATATTTTAAAATTTGCTTATGGTTAAGGAAAAATTTGAAATATTTTTATCATTTATTTTGAGATATAGATAGTACTCCCTTCCGTTCAAAAAAAAAAAAAAAGCTCCTGATTTGACTTTACGGAGATCAAAAAAAATAAGTATTGTGAATATGAAAAATAAAGTAAAAAAGAGAATGTGGGTAGAGAGTTTTTTTTTTGTGAAAATGACAAGTGAGTCATATTATTCATTTTAATCAATAAAATAATTAAAAACCTTAATATTATGAGACAGATCAAAAAAGAAAATAATAATAATAATAATAATAATAATAATAATAATAATAATAATAATAATAATAATAATAATAATAATAATAATAATAATAATAATAATAATAATAATAATAATAATAATAAAAAAACCCAAATTCTTCTCGACGGAGAGAGGGAGTACAAAATAGTGGAATTGTACAAACGGGTGGTCCAGCCCAACATAGCAGCTGTGGGCTACACGGGCTCAAGGCTTCACCTGGCCGGCCTTGGCGGGGCCTGCGGTCCTCTTTGGGGCTTTAACAAAAATGAAAAAAATTAACCATAAACTTATATCAGAATTAACAATTAAAAAAAAAAAAAAGGATATGTGTCGAGCATAAATGAGTAAACAATTTTTTTAAAAAAAATCTGATTATTAACACTATAAAATACTATAGTTTCCACTATATTTTATTAAAATTTTTAAAATGTAATAATTGGAGTGTAGTTTTTGATATACTTACGCGTGATTTTTTATCCAAAATTTTAAAGAGAAAAAATAAACGGGTGTCAAAAACACTTCAAGATATTGTATAGTCGTCATATATAATTTGAAATTTGAACTCTCAAATGAATATGAAAAACATTCAAATTTATGCAATTTACAAAGTTAATTTGGAATTATAAGATCAAATCTTTACCTACACTATATTCCACTAATATTTATTCTTTTCGGTAAGAGCAATAAAAAAAAAACTAAAGATTAAACTATGTAAACTATTTCTTCTTTTAATTTATTTATGCATGAATATTAATTATTTCTTTAAGGATTATTCTATCTGTTTATTAGGAAAACCATAAAAATAACAAGAAGAACAATGGAAATAAAAAAAAAAATAGTTAACAATTGCTAAATTCCTTACATAATGAACAATGATCAAGGGCAATTTTGTCAATATGATGATTAATACTTTACATATTTAATGAATATAGTGGAAAAGTATATTTTGTAGTGGTAATAGTCTCTCACATCAAAAAATCTGCATATTATATGAATAACATCGATTTATCTTCGTACTTCTAAACTATCAAATTAACATACGTATTATCCATAAATTAATAAAATCAATTCAAATTGTTAATAAAAATTAATGGATATTAACAAATATTAGTAACCTAACTAACGTTTATTACAATTCTTGATCATCCAACAAAACATAAGACCACGTACCACTATTAAGGAAACATCTCCTAAGATTTTCTAAGTTACTTGGTTGATATTTTTCTAGATTATTCTTGTATATATTCTATTGTATTTAGAATAGGAAATCAATATTGTAATTAGATTAGAAAACTCAATATTGTATAGAATAGGACTCTCTATCTCTTGTACTATATATTTACAAGTTGTGAATAAAGAAAACAAGTTTTTCCAATCTTACATGGTATCAGAGCAAGTAAAATCCAAAATCCTAAAAACCCTAAACAATCTGAAACTTTCGGCAGCCTCCCCCACCCTAGCAATGGTCGGCTCCTCCTCCACCATCCCCAATGTCGCCGAACCTGATCATGTCACGACCCTAAACCTAGGCACATTTTGGTCACACGTGAAGCACGTGGGGTTGGGTTGCATTGCTTATCATCCTTTACTTGTTGGCATTTGAAAAGATTATGTGTTCATTTTGGCGTTTGTGATGAACTATGTGAAGTAGATGTTA
Source organism: Adenophora triphylla var. japonica (assembly GCA_022495995.1). Classification (NCBI taxonomy): domain Eukaryota; kingdom Viridiplantae; phylum Streptophyta; class Magnoliopsida; order Asterales; family Campanulaceae; genus Adenophora; species Adenophora triphylla. The sequence continues at coordinate 221,125 of JAFEMH010002219.1, forward strand.
TTAAAGTGATTTGTATCATATAATGTCTAAATAAAAGAAAAGGGAAAATTTGTGTAGTTTATTGATAGCACTTGAAAGTTTGAGTTGAAAGTGTTATAAAAAGTATGAGGAGCTTAGTTGTAATTCTAAGTTTAGGGTGGTTGAGAGTAGGTTTTCAATCTTGGAGGAGCTTGTGTGAAAATATTTTATACATATCTCATTTTGGCTTCTTCAAGAAGCCTTATTCACCTCCTCAGTTTTCTTCATTCTCTCCCTACGTTCTAAAGAGCTCAAACCCTAGTTAACTTCCCAAAAATCCTAGAAATTCAGAGGTTGCTTGGTTGTTGATTCCGTCTTTGAATTCTTGTTAAGGGAGTTGAGTAGAACAAGAATATCCGATTATATCTTCGTTTTATTTTGGTGAAAATTGATAAGTTGTTATGGTTCCTTTCAATACCTGTTCATAACATGTTTAATGATGTTCTTATGATGTTGTGAATCAGTTTGGTAAAGGTTGGATCATTCACTTGGGGTTTGGAATGAAAAGAAACTAAGTTGGTTGAAGAACATGTTAAAAGGTGGTATAACATGGGTTGAATTGGATTGGGAACTTGTTAAATATATGTTATGGGGTAGGAAGGGAGTATATTATGGTCTCAACTTGGTTATATACTGTTGCTAAATCACATTGCACTAGCTGAACTGGGAACTTGCAGATGTGGTGTTGATGTTGCTGATGTGGTACAGCTTCAGTTTCAGCTTCTGGTGTTGGGCACGACTCGTGCCCTGAAGCACGAGTCGTGACCATGCCCCTTCAAGTCGTGCGACATAACATGACTGTAGTGTCACGAGTCGTAAAAATGGGAGCAGTCGTGCAGGATTGAGGCACGAGTCGTGCGACAAGGCACGAGTCGTGCCCAGAACTGTCCCCTGGTAGCAACTTTGCAAGCTTTTGGACCTAATCAAAAGGGTATAGATTTCGTCCCTCTTTAACTAGGATTCAAGTACAACTTTAGTACTTCACAATGGAACTTGGAATGGTCCAATTGGATAAGGGGAAAGACTTTAATTAATGACTTGAAAATGCTTGAGAGGCAAATGTGAAACTTAAACCAAAGTTTGTAAAACTTGGTATTTGACCTTGGAACCTTAAGAGAAGGTGTTTAATGTTGTATTGTGAACGCGTAGGGTTACTTATATGATATTGTATCCTTGCGTGATGACTTGTATAGGGTTAATTGTTCTTATAGTGCACAAAATGTGTAGCGCACTACTTACTTGGTTTGGACAGGAGTGGTAGTACCCTGTTACTGGTTTACATATTATGTAATGAATGTGTAGGACTTATGTGATATATGTTGTGCCATAAGTGTTTATATATTCATAGTTAATGGTGCACATAGTGTTAAATACGTGTTGCACTGTTTTAATTGTTTAACATGAGTTGCAGTACCATGTTCTATATATGTTGGTGTCCCATTGGGTGGACTTATTTTCAAGTATCTGTGATGTGCTTGAATATGGTATATCAGCTGAGTTTCGGAGGTATAGGGAATGCAATCACTTATGAGAAAATATTTCATAAGGTGCTTGGATGTCTTTATACTTGTTACCGTTCACCCTCTTCTGTGGCCACGGATTGGGGGTTCAGCTTCTGTGGATAGGCACGACCGTTCACACGATAGCGAGGTAGCTTATATGGATCTCTGTAAGGGGTCGTATAAGATGTAGATGTGCACCAGCAGTTCACAAAATGAGAGGAGTATGACTCCCAACGTAGTACTACTTATGATTCAGATGGAAAAGGTAAAGGGAAAGGTAACGTAAAGTGTTTACTGTTTTCCCAATGTGGTTATTGAGCAACCTATTTGGTATTGCATATTTGTTGAGCAACCTGTTTACGTGTTGCTTCTTGTATGGCATATTGTTGCATACATAATAGCTTGCTGAGATTTTATCTCACCCCTTCTCCCTTCATTGTTTTAGATCCCGCTGAGACAGGAAGACCGGACCGGTGAGGCCGGGGAGGAGTTTGGACATCTTTTGGTTGTCAGGGTATGTATTGGTCTGGGGAGTTGGGAATGTTGTGGTGGTTATTCTTTTGGGGAAAAGTTTTGTATATAAAACTTTCATAAACATGTTTCAGTTGAGTTGTGTTGTAATTCAGTTTGGGATTGGTTTGTTTTATGGTTGACTGGTGTAAGCCTTTCCAGTTGTATACTTTGTATAAACAGGTTGTGTTTGGTTTAAACAGGTTGAGATATCGCCTCCGTGTAGAGAGGTTTTTTTGAAATTGTTTTGAAAATGAGTTGTATACTTTTCAATTTAAAGTAAAGAAAAGTTTTTTTTAATGGTATTTTGGGACTCTCCATCCTGGGACACGAGTTTATAGGTCTCGGGAGTTGGAAGGAGCCCACAGTTGGTATCAGAGCTTTGGCTAGAAGTCAAGGGTAGATGTCTAGTCTAAGGGGGAGTGTGTGATATCTGACGCCGAGTGTTTTAATGCAGGGATTATTGTAATGGCTGGGACTGAGGATGACCAGCAGAGAGATCAGGGAAACATTGGTGATCAGGTTGTTGGGGGAGATCAGAATGCCAAGATGATGGCTATGTTTCGGGTATTCCTCCAGAATATGGCAGCTCAGGGTAGAGCACAGCAGCAACCTGAGGCAAGGCCAACACAGGGGTTAGAAAAGTTTATCAAATTGTCTCCACCAAGTTTCAACGGAGATCCAGATCCATAGATAGCAGAGAGGTGGCTAGAAGCTATGACTAAAATCTTTGTTGCAATGGAGAGTACAGATGAAGAAAAGGTTAGATGTGCAGTGTTTAAATTAGAGGGTCCTGCTGAACATTGGTGGCAAATTCTTAAGAAAAGCTGGGAGTGGGATCATACGCCCCAGACTTGGGACAACTTTGTTGGGAAATTCAAGGAGCATTTCATTCTCGTAATCACTAAAGATAAGAAAGAGGTAGAGTTCCTGAAGTTTGAGCAGGGGGTAATGTCATTGGCCCAATATTCTGCAAAATTTACAGAGTTAGCCAGGTATTGTCCACATCTTGTACCAGATGAGAGCAGGAGGGTTTACAGGTTTGTCAAGGGACTCAGGTTGGAGTTTAGAAAGCAATTGTTGACTCATGATTTTCCTAACTACCAGGCGGCAGTTAATATGGCATACAGAATTGAGAACGACATTGAGGAACATCGAGGTAAATCTGAGGGTAGTGGAAGAAAGACTAAGATTTCAGGCCAGAGTTCAGGTCAGAGCAAGAATCAGCCTAAATCCTCAACTTCTGGAGTGGCAAAGGGAGGAACAGTTACAGTTTCTACTTGACCTGTATCAAGCAAGTTTGGCACTGTTTGTAATTGGTGTAAGAAAGTGGGGCACTCAAAAGACAGTTGTTGGAGTAAGCAAAGAAAGTGTATGAGTTGTGGAGAGATGGGGCACTTCAGAAAGGATTGTCCTAAGTTCAAAAAGGGTCAAGCTGCGGGTGGTAGACCACAGGGTGACCAGCCCAAAGGTGGGGTAAAGAGAGATGTCGAGGGGAAACTCAAAGAGAGAGTCCAAAGTAGAGTGTTTGCTTTGGATCGTGGCGCGGTAGATCCCACCGCGGTTATTAGAGGTATTGTCCCTATCTCAGGGGTCAGGGCTCGTGTTCTTATCGACCCTGGATCGTCTCATTCTTATGTGGCATCTCATTTTGCATTTACATTGCATAAGTTGCCTAAGTTGTTAACTTATGTGTTAGAGGTTTCTACTCATGTGGGAGAGCACCTCGAATCCTCTTTGATCTATCATGACTGTGAGGTGATTATATGTGGGCATGTATTGCCAGTGGATCTGGTAGAGTTACCAATCCAAGATTTTGATGTTATTTTAGGCATGGACTGGTTGAGTTCTTGTCATGCCTTGGTGGACTGTCGCAGAAAGCGAGTCACCTTTTCTATGCCTGATGTGCCTGTGTTTGTATTTGATGCTGATAAATACTCCCTCCGTCCCACGTCATTGTGAACCATTTTTCCGGGCACGATAATTAAGAAATATTATTAAGATAATGAAAATGTGTGGTAGGAAATGAAGAGAGAGAATGAGTGGAGTTGGTTGAATAAATTGTGTGGTAGGAAATGAAGAGAGAGAATGAGTGGGTGGGGTAGGGTGAATATAAAATAATAAATTTTGTTTCCATTTTGGGCAGTTTGCATTCACGTGGGACGGACCAAAATGGAAATAAGTTTGCATTCACGTGGGACGGAGGGAGTATTTATTTGGCATTCATGTTATATCTGCTATAAAGGCTAGAAAGTTATTATCAAAAGGGTGTGAGGGTTACTTGGCTTATGTGTTAGACTCTGGTAAGAAGTCTCCTGATTTATCTTGTGTTCCAGTTGTGAATGAGTTCAGTGATGTGTTCTCAACTGAGTATTCCATGCCTCCTGATAGAGAAGTGGAATTTTGTATTGACTTATTGTCGGGTACTTCACCAATGTCTAAATCACCCTACAGAATGGCTCCAGCTGAGTTAAAAGAGTTGAAAATTCAGTTACAAGAGTTGTTAGACAGAGGGTTTATTCGTCCCAGTGTATCACCCTGGGGAGCACCAGTGTTGTTTGTTAGGAAGAAGGATGGTACTTTGCGGTTGTGTATTGATTACAGACTACTGAATCAAGCTACAATTAAGAACAAATATCCTCTTCCTCACATTGATGATTTATTTGATCAACTCCAAGGTTCCGTTATATATTCTAAGTTGGATTTGTGTAGCGGATACCATCAGTTGAAAATCAAGCCAGATGATGTTTCTAAAACAGCTTTCAGAACAAGGTATGGGCACTATGAATTTCTTGTTATGCCATTTGGGTTGACTAATGCACCAGCGGTCTTTATGAACATGATGAACAGGATCTTCAAGCCGTATCTTGATAGTTTTGTGGTAGTTTTTATTGATGATATCCTGGTATATTCAAAATCCAGGGAAGATCACGAGAGGCACTTGAGAATTGTTTTATCTGTGCTTCGTGAGAAACAGTTGTTTGTAAAGTTCAGCAAATGTGAGTTTTGGCTGGAACAGATTTCTTTCTTGGGTCACGTGGTATCCAGTACTGGTATTGTCGTGGATCCTGCAAAGATTGAGGTCGTAGTCAACTGGAAACGACCTTCTACAGTGACAGAGGTTCGTAGTTTCCTTGGTTTAGCGGGGTATTATCAAAGATTTATTGAGGGATTTTCGAGGATTGCAACTCCGTTGACCAGATTGACTCGGAAAGATGTACCATTTATATGGGATGCTAAGTGTGAAGCTGGTTTTACTGAATTGAAGAAGAGATTGACTTCATCTCCTATTCTTACACTTCCAGAGGGTTGTGAGAACTTTGTTATATTCAGTGATGCTTCTAAAGAGGGATTGGGTTATGTACTTATGCAAAATGGGAAGGTAATTGCGTATGCTTCGAGGAAGTTATCACCAGCGTAGCAGAATTATCCTACCCACGATATGGAGTTAGCTGCTATTGTCTTCGCATTGCATAAGTGGAAACATTACTTGTATGGGGCAAAGTTTGAGATATTTATAGATCATAAGAGCCTGAAATACTTGTTTACTCAGAAAGAACTAAACAACAGACAGAGGCGTTGGTTGGAGCTTCTGAAGGACTATGATTGTGTCATTTCTTATCATCCCGGGAAAGCTAACGTGGTGGTTGATGCTATTAGTCGTAAGACTCATTTATCCTCCTTGGTGTCTCGGGAACTGAGAGGTGATATGTTGTTTGCCAATGTCAGATCTGTTCCTACTTTGTATGGAGATCTTATGGAAGCTCAGTTGAATGATGATGAGTTGAAGAAACTCAGGGAGAAATTGCAAGATGGAAAGAATGGGGAGTTTTCATTGAACAAGGATGGGATTCTAACCTTCAAAGGCAGGATTTATGTACCTTCTTCCCCAGAGATCAAAAGGCAGGTATTAGAGGATGGCTTTAAGTCCCGATTTGCTATTCATCCAGGAAGCACCAAAATGTATCAGGATTTAAAGAGGGGTTACAGGTGGAATGGCATGAAAAAGAAGATTGCAGAATTCGTATCAAAGTGTTTAACTTGCCAACAGATCAAAGCTGAACATCAGAGACCAGCTGGATTGCTTCAACCATTGGATATTCCTGAGTGGAAGTGGGAGGGCATTTCTATGGATTTTGTGACTGGACTGTCTCCTACTCCGAGGAAGATGGATGCTATATGGGTGATTGTGGATAGACTGACCAAATCAGCTCATTTTCTTCCAGTTTCAACCAAGTATTCCTTGGAGATATTGGCTCAGTTGTACATCCGTGAGATTGTGAGATTGCATGGGGTACCTGTCAACATTGTTTCTGATAGGGATCCGAGATTCACCTCGCGGTTTTGGAGGGCTTTGCATGAAGCCTTGGGGTCTAAGTTGAGTTTCAGTACAGCATTTCATCCTCAGACTGATGGACAGACAGAGAGGACCATTCAGATTCTCGAGGACATGCTACGAGCTTGTGTGATGGACTTCCAGTTATCGTGGGAAGACCATTTGCCTTTAGTGGAATTTGCCTATAACAATAGCTACCAATCCAGCATTGAGATGGCACCATATGAGGCACTGTATGGGAGGAAATGTAGGTCCCCAATGTGTTGGGACGAGGTTGGTGAGGCTAGACTTTGGGGTCCAGATGTGGTTAGCGACTCAACTGAGAAGATCAAAGTGATCCGTGATAGATTGAGGACAGCTCAGAGTCGTCAGAAGAGCTATGCCGACACTAGAAGAAGGGAGTTATCCTTTCAGGTTAGTGACTTGGTATTCTTGAAGATCTCACCAAGAACGGGGATCAAAAGGTTTGGCAACAAAGGGAAGTTAGCTCCTAGATTTGTTGGTCCTTTTGAGGTGTTAGAGAAGGTAGGTGAGTTAGCCTATCGTTTGGCCCTACCTCCCTCTCTTTCTTCTCTTCATGATGTGTTCCATGTGTCCATGTTGAGGAAGTACTGCTATGATTCCCCTCATGTTCTGAGTTCTCCTCCTGAGGATGTTCAGGCGGATATGACCTATGTGGAGGTACCATTGCGGATTCTAGAGTGGCAGGTCCGGGAATTGCGTACCAAGAGTATTCCTATGGTGAAAGTTCTTTGGAAGAATCACACCATTGAGGAAGCTACTTGGGAATTGGAATCTGAGATTAGGCAGAAGTATCCTGAGTTGTTTGATCATTAAGGTAAGTGAAGTCCAAATTCGGGATGAATTTTTTTTTAAGGGGGAGTGAGTGTCACGACCCTAAACCTAGGCACATTTTGGTCACACGTGAAGCACGTGGGGTTGGGTTGCATTGCTTATCATCCTTTACTTGTTGGCATTTGAAAAGATTATGTGTTCATTTTGGCAATTGTGATGAACTATGTGAAGTAGATGTTATTAAAGTGATTTGTATCATATAAAGTCTAAATAAAAGAAAAGGGAAAATTTGTGTAGTTCATTGATAGCACTTGAAAGTTTGAGTTGAAAGTGTTATAAAAAGAATGAGGAGCTTAGTTGTAATTCTAAGTTTAGGGTGGTTGAGAGTAGGTTTTCAATCTTGGAGGAGCTTGTGTGAAAATGTTTTATATATATCTCATTTGGCTTCTTCAAGAAGCCTTATTCACCTCCTCAGTTTTCTTCATTCTCTCCCTACGTTCTAAAGAGCTTAAACCCTAGTTAACTTCCCAAAAATCCCAGAAATTCAGAGGTTGCTTGGTTGTTGATTCCGTCTTTGAATTCTTGCTAAGGGAGTTGAGTAGAACAAGAATATCCGATTATATCTTCATTTTATTTTGGTGAAAATTGGTAAGTTGTTATGGTTCCTTTCAATACCTGTTCATAATATGTTTAATGATGTTCTTATGATGTTGTGAATCAGTTTGGTAAAGGTTGGATCATTCACTTAGGGTTTGGAATGAAAAGAAACTAAGTTGGTTGAAGAACATGTTAAAAGGTGGTATAACATGGGTTGAATTGGATTGGGAACTTGTTAAATATATGTTATGGGGTAGGAAGGGAGTATATTATTGTCTCAACTTGGTTATATACTGTTGCTAAATCACTTTACACTAGCTGAACTGGGAACTTGCAGATGTGGTGTTGTTGTTGCTGATGTGGTACAGCTTCAGTTTCAGCTTCTGGTGTTGGGCACGACTCATGCTTTGAAGCACGAGTCATGACCATTCCCCTTCAAGTCGTGCGACATAACATGACTGTAGTGTCACGAGTCATAGAAATGGGAGCAGTCGGGCAGGATTGAGGCACGAGTCGTGCGACAAGGCACGAGTCGTGCCCAGAACTGTCCCCTGGTAGCAACTTTGCAAGCTTTTAGACCTAATCAAAAGGATATAGATTTAGTCCCTCTTTAACTAGGATTCAAGTACAACTTTATTACTTCACAATGGAACTTGGAATGGTCCAATTGGATAAGGGGAAAAACTTTAAATAATGACTTGAAAATGCTTGAGAGGCAAATGTGAAACTTAAATCAAAGTTTGTAAAACTTGGTATTTGACCTTGGAACCTTAAGAGAAGGTGTTTAATGTTGTATTGTGAACTCGTAGGGTTACTTATATGATATTGTATCCTTGCGTGATGACCTGTATAGGGTTAATTGTTCTTATAGTGCATAAAATGTGTAACGCACTACTTACTTGGTTTGGACAGGAGTGGTAGTACCCTGTTACTGGTTTACATATTGTGTAATGAATGTGTAGGACTTATGTGATATACGTTGTGCCATAAGTGTTTACATATTCATAGTTGATGGTGCACATAGTGTTAAATACGTGTTGCACTGTTTTAATTGTTTAACATGAGTTGCAGTACCATGTTCTATATATGTTGGTGTCCCATTGGGTGGACTTATTTTCAAGTATCTGTGATGTGCTTGAATATGGTATATCAGCTGAGTTTCGGAGGTATAGGGAATGCAATCACTTATGAGAAAATATTTCATAAGGTGCTTGGATGTCTTTATACTTGTTACCGTTCACCCTCTTCTGTGGCCACGGATTGGGGGTTCAGCTTCTGTGGATAGGCACGACCGTTCACACGATAGCGAGGTAGCTTATATGGATCTCTGTAAGGGGTCGTATAAGATGTGGATGTGCACCAGAAGTTCACAAAATGAGAGGAGTATGACTCCCAACGTAGTACTACTTATGATTCAGATGGAAAAGGTAAAGGGAAAGGTAACGTAAAGTGTTTACTGTTTTCCCAATGTGGTTATTGAGCAACATATTTGGTATTGCATATTTGTTGAGCAACCTGTTTACGTGTTGCCTCTTGTATGGCATATTGTTGCATACATAATAGCTTGCTGAGATTTTACCTCACCCCTTCTCCCTTTATTATTTTAGATCCCGCTGAGACAGGAAGACCGGACCAGTGAGGCCAGGGAGGAGTTTGGACATCTTTTGGTTGTCAGGGTATGTATTGGTCTGGGGAGTTGGGAATGTTGGGGTGGTTATTCTTTTGGGGAAAAGTTTTGTATATAAAACTTTCATAAACATGTTTCAGTTGAGTTGTGTTGTAATTCAGTTTGGGATTGGTTTGTTTTATGGTTGGCTGGTGTAAGCTTTCCAGTTGTATACTTTGTATAAACAGGTTGTGTTTGGTTTAAACAGGTTGAGATATCGCCTCCGTGTAGAGAGGTTATTTTAAAATTGTTTTGAAAATGATTTGTATACTTTTCAAGTTAAAGTAAAGAAAAGTTTTTTTTAAATGGTATTTTGGGACTCTCCGTCATGGGACACGAGTTTATAGGTCTCGGGAGTTGGAAGGAGCCCACAGTTGGTATCAGAGCTTTGGCTAAAAGTCAAGGGTAGATGTCTAGTCTAAGGGGGAGTGTGTGATATCTGATGTCGAGTGTTTAATTCAGGGATTATTGTAATGGTTGGGACTGAGGATGACCAGCAGAGAGATCAGGGAAACATTGGTGATCAGGGTGCTGGGGGAGATCAGAATGCCGAGATGATGGCTATGTTTCGGGTATTCCTCCAGAATATGGCAGCTCAGAGTAGAGCACAGCAGCAACCTGAGGCAAGGCCAACACAGGGGTTAGAAAAGTTTATCAAATTGTCTCCACCAAGTTTCAACGGAGATCCAGATCCATAGATAGCAGAGAGGTGGCTAGAAGCTATGACTAAAATCTTTGTTACAATGGAGAGTACAGATGAAGAAAAGGTTAGATGTGCAGTGTTTAAATTAGAGGGTCCTGCTGAACATTGGTGGCAAATTCTTAAGGAAAGCTGGGAGCGGGATCATACACCCCTGACTTGGGACAACTTTGTTGGGAAATTTAAGGAGCATTTCATTCTCGTAATCACTAAAGATAAGAAAGAGGTAGAGTTCCTGAAGTTTGAGCTGGGGGTAATGTCAGTGGCCCAATATTCTGTAAAATTTACAGAGTTATCCAGGTATTGTCCACATCTTGTACCAGATGAGAGCAGGAGGGTTTACAGGTTTGTCAAGAGACTCAGGTTGGAGTTCAGAAAGCAATTGTTGACTCGTGATTTTCCTAACTACCAGGCGGCAGTTAATATGGCATACAGAATTGAGAACGACATTGAGGAACATCGAGGTAAATCTGAGGGTAGTGGAAGCAAGACTAAGGAACCTAGTTCCCAGATTGAAAAATATTTACAAGTCTTAAGAAGTTACAAAATAAGGACAACATCAAGTCTAGGATACTACCCCAAGGTTATACATTTACATAATGTATCCTTACCAAAGACCTTCTTCAACAAAATCCCCACTAGGCGCCCTCTCGGTGCTCAACATGCCCTAGCCCCTGGCTCGGCTCTATCTAAGGAAACAATAGAAGGACGGGGTGAGAAAAATCTCAGCAAGTTATTATATATGCAACAATATGATATTCAATCACATTAAGAAGCATATAACAGCCAATCATGTATATATATATATATATATATATATATATATATATATATATATCACATTCTTATAGCACAAAGAAAGATATATAGATATATAACACATAAGTGCAATAACGTAACACTTAGAAGGATACTGAGCCAAGGTTTCATCCTCAAAAGGATATCACGATCCGAGCAGCAACAGCAGCCAAAGAGTAGGTCGAGCAGTTATACAGATCCATGGACGATGAGCTCCTGGATCAGCTTTTGGACTCCAGTCCCAGCATGGAGGCTCTAGCCAGTAAGAAGGGCCTTCTATTGAGTGAGGTAAGCTTCCTCAGTTTTTCATTTTTTCTTCCTCTTCATGTTTTCATACTTGTAGTTTTTCTGATCATTTTTCTTTGTTTTTCTGTTGCTTTCCTCGGTCTCGACGTATGAGGCCATTAAATATAAGGCGGCTGAAGTCTAAGGGCAAAAACTTGATAAACAAGCTGAGAAGGACAGAGCCGACCTGAAGAGGGTCGTGGAGCTCTTGAAGAACCTTCGTGCTGATGCTAATGCCTTCTAAATGGCTAAGGCTAAATCCGAGGAAGGAGAGAAGGCTGCCAAAGAGGCCCTGGTCAAGGCCGAGGAAGCTGCTCGGCTAAGGGAGGCTGAGCTTGAGAGACTAGGGTTGAAGTCCAAAAGCGAACCGAGGAGACTACTGCCCAGCTACCTGAGTTGGAGCAAGTGTTCCTTCTAGGGAAGCTGAGGCCATAGCCCGTTACAAGGCGCTCGGCCTTTCGACGGGCTGTGATCGAGAAGACGGCCACCATGTACTCCGATGGGTACTTGCATTTGACCCGAAGGGCCATGGTGGATCCTTCTCTAAATATCAACTTGGAGGGGCTTGCCCGGCTCATATGACAAGATTCTTATGATGAGGCTGCCCGGTCCATGCACCATCTTGTCCCCTTCTCGGGTAATGCCCTTAGGGTTTGCCTCACTTGATGCGTAGGTTGGCCGTCCTGCTTGGGTTCCTCCTCCTCTTGATCCACGGAATATTCACACACTTATTGAGAGGATTGAGGATGAGGGCCTGAGCTTGGAGAACGAGGAGGTAGAAGATGCCGAGGTAGCTCCTGTCGAGGAAGCTCAGGCCGATGAAGCCCAAACTGACCAGGTCATCATTCACCCATCTGCTGCTGAACAAGATGATCTTTTTAGGGGGATGGTCAAGCTTGAAGACTTCTTGTTTTGCTTTTGTTGTAATTGTAGAATAGGCCTACTTTACTTCAACTTTATATCAATATAATGCCTTTTCTTCATTCTTTTTCATCTTTACTTTGCTGCATTTATTTTGAACTGCTTTTCTCTTTAATGTTGATTGTTTGAATGATATAAATGTTGTACACTTTTCTTAAGTACCCAACTTTCTTGAGAAGCCGAGGAGGACATCCTAGTCATTTGTATTTAGTTTCTAAACCGAGGAGGCTCGTTCAGTCTAAACAATTTGATAACTTGCAAGTTTATTCATTAAGCCGAGGAAGGTTGTCGGCATAACACTTGGGTTATTTTTGGGGCTTGTCCCTTAATGCTGAGGAGGGTTATTCGGTCATAAGTCTTAGACAATTTTTGATATTGATCCTCTCTATGCCGAGGAAGGTTGCTCGGTCATAGGTATTAGGCAATTTTTGAATGTTTGTCTCTTCATGCCGAGGAGGGTCGTTCGGTCATGAGTCTTGGACAATTTTTGATGTTTTACCTCTTTATGCCGAGGAAGGTCGTTCGGTCATAGGTATTAGGTAATTTTGCATGTTTTACCTCTCTATACCGAGGAGGGTCTTTCGATCATAAGTCTTAGGTAATTTTTGGGACTTTATCCCTTTGATGCCAGGAGGAGTCTCCTCGTCTTTCAGAGTTTGTTTTGCTAGTCATTTTCCTTTGAAGAAAACTAAATTTCATTAACTGAAACTGATTACATCAAACTGCAATACTATTTTATTTGAAAATAACTGGAAAGACTAACAACAACTAATCTATTACATAAAAAGTGATAATACTTCCGTAGATGATCAGAATGCCACAGATGTTTCAGCTGTTGTCCATTTGGGGTCTTCATTCTGTGATCCCTTCTCTGATAACTTGATGTAGGGGCCTTCCCAGATTGGGGAGAGCTTGTTATGTTCTGCCTTTCCGCCAGTAGCTTCTATTTTTTTAAGTACCCAGTCTCCGACTTGGAATACTCTCTTGTTGACCATTTTGTCATGATAGGCTTTGATTCTTTGCTTGTAGTTCACCATCCTCATCTGAGCAGCTAGTTTTCTTTCATCTAATAGGTTTAGGTCTATCATCCTATTGACCTTGTTGACTTGCTCATCATAGTTAGAATTTCTTATCGTAGGGATAGCCATCTCAGTTGGTGTCATGGCCTCACAACCGAAGGTTAGTGCGAATGGGCTCAAATTCTCTAAGGCATTTGCAGCAGAGTTGAACATACTAGGAGTCAGACACATTAATTCATCTGTGCAAATTGCCCACAAGGCTAAGGGAAGTTCGTCCAACCATCTGCCATCACTCCCTTCTAGGTTCTTAGTTAGGGTTGTAAGCACCAACTTGTTGGCCACTTCCGCTTGTCCATTGCATTGAGATCTGCTCACAGATGAATTAATGTGTCTGACTCCTAGTCTGTTCAACTCTGCTGTAAATGCCTTAGAGAATTTGAGCCCATGATCTGAAATGATGGTGTGTGAAACTCCAAAGCGAAACCAGATGAAGTCGTGGACAAAGTTTATTGCATTCTCCTCTGTTATTTTGGCTAAGTCCTTTGCTTCAATCCATTTGGAGAAGTAATCTACTGCCATGATAACATACTTGCAATTACCTCGGGAGGGGGGGAGGGTCCGATGATGTTGATTCCCCACATGTCAAATGGCCACGTATGTATTATGAGAGTCTGTTCCACTGCTAGAAGTCTAGGAATGTCATCATATCTCTGGCACTTGTCACAATTTCTTACGTAGTCTTGCACATCATCTCTCAGGTTTAACTAGTAGTAACCTAGCGTGATGATTTTATCAGCTAAGGTTCTGGCCCCCGGGTGACCACCGCAGATGCCTTCGTGGAATTCTGCCAAGAGATTTTCTGTTTCCTTGGGATAGACGCACCTTAGTAGGGGCTTTGTAAATGATCGTATGTACAAGATCCCATTCAACACTGTGAATCTTACTGACTTCTTCCTGATAAGCCTAGCACGCGCTTCATCCTCTGGAGTTGATTCTTTTCAATGAAGTCTATGTAGTCATCTATCCAACACTTCTCCTCCCCGTCTAGGACATTGCTCGTAGTCTTTCGTAGGCAGGTTCTTCGACAAAGACTATGAGTGGGTTAGAGTCAGGATCTGCCATGTCAATAGTTGTCAGTTAGATAGAATATCTGCCACTTGATTATCCTGACTTAATTCAAAAAATCCCAGCTTTTTCGTCATGTATAGGATAAGGTCTTTACACTTTGTAAGTATGGGATGTTGAGTGTTATACTCCCATCTTATCTTCTTGACTACGAGTTGGGAGTCACAGAAGGCGGAGATTTTAGTTGCTCCATAGAAGGAAGCCAACTCTATTCCAAATATCAGAGCCTCGTATTCTGCTTGATTGTTGGAAACAGGGAATTGAATCTGATTATGTCATGTATGGTGTGCTCTCCATCGGAACTTGCTTGTACAATTCCAGCTCCACTTCTTTCCTTAGTGGCTGAACCATCTGTGTATATGACATAGTAGTTGGATGGGAGCTCGATGGTCGGTTCTTCCCCCGCAGGTTTTTTGCGCTTAGGAGAGGTGGGGTCATGCTCACCTATGAAGGTGGTTTCAACCATAAATTGACCAAAGGCTGTGCTAGGAGTATCTTCCTAGGTTGGTATCTGATATCAAACTCAGTGAGCTCGATAGACCAATTAAGGAGACGTCCTGAGCAGTCTAACGTATGCAAGATTTTCTTTAGGGGCGCATTGGTATACACAGTTATGGGATGTGCAGAAAAGTATGCTCATAGCTTTCTTGCCGCTATGACTAGGGTATCTTCTCTCCACATATGATAATGCCTTAGAGACATAAAAATGGGGTTTTCAGTGGTTCCTTTATTCTGAACTAGTACCGCAGCTATAGCCTAGTCCGTGGCTGCTAGGAATACATATAGCATCTCTCCGATAACTGAGCTGCTCAACAAAGGAGGGGATCCCAAGTACTCCTTAAAATGTTTGAATGAATCTGAGCATTCAGATGTCCAGGAGAAGCTATTGGCCCCCCGAGTTCTGGCCGCTAATGACATGAAGGGATATATCCGGGACGGAAAGAACTGTGTCATTATTTTCGTGGATATCTAGTATCATCCGTTCCTTGTTCTCTGCTTCAAAAATTAGATTCAGCCTAGTACTTGTGCTGATAGTCTTTACAGACTTAGAGATTTTCAGATTTTCCTCTTGCGTGTCTGCCTCCACCTTTCTCGATGTTTTTCTGCTCCTCATTACATGTTTCAAGAATTCTATAGAGGTTGCCCTCAAGCATCCGATTCCAGCCCGAGTGGGAAATTTAACTCGCTGGTGAGGGAAGGAGGCGATCAACCCAAGTTTGCCTTGACTCGAAATGCCTATGATGGCATGGTAGTCACTTGTCAGGTCCATGACCACGAATGTTACTGTGGCCTCGACTCGGAAGGGATGCTCCCCTACTTTCAGCATTAAGTTAATTGTCCCCATAGTGCTGACTTTGTGGTTGGTGAAGCCTTCTAGTCTTCAAGAGCATGGCTCTAGCATGCTGTCTTACAGGTTCATCTTCTAGAAGGTGGAATAGTATAGAATGTCCCTGAAGGCCCCTAAGTCTATGAGGATCCTTTCGAATTCACAGTTATCAATTCTTCCTTTAATCACCAAAGGTTGTTCACAAGCCGCGCGACTTCCAGCTAGCTCATTAGGGGAGAAGCTGATGACCTCCTCTTCCTTATGGATCCAGGTTGGGATGTGATAGACTTTACTAAGCTCATGGATCTGATCTTTCAAATTTTTTTTAGAAACATTCTCCTCCATTATAACATGGATTTTAGCCCTGGGGGGACCTGTCATCCCTTTCATCATCTTTGTCATCGTCATTCTTTCTTTTTCGCTTGTTATCTTATCTCATAACGTAAAGATCAAGTTTTCCCTCGTCTAACCATCTATGGATTCATTCTCTTGAGGGAGATGCAATTCTTCGTGTCGTGTCTACGGTCCTTGTGGAAGGCACAATACTTGGAGCTGTCACGGGTGTACTTTGTTCTTTCATCAAGTGGTCGGGGACTTGGTAGATTCACCAACTGCATGATCTCCGTGATTGGTTTGGTAAGAGGGGTAAAAACCTCGATTCTTTTAGTAGCCTGAGTTCTATTATAGAGTTAGGGATGTAGAGTCCATCTTTGATTAGGAAGTTGTGTGGGGGGAGGTTATAATCCTAGTTAGATTATAACTACCCACAATCCTTGTTTAAGTAGTATTAGGTAATTGCCTTCTGCACGTGTGCCTAATAGGCATGTTCCTCGGCTTGTTATGCTTGGTCGGCCTAAATGAGTGCCGAGGAAGAGAGGAGATCAAGGATAGAGAAGCTCATTTCCTTGCCTTGTTGACGACCGATGAGGTGATCCTCGTCTTTTAGGGAGGCCCAGGTCGGCCTTGGTAGATGTCTTGTTGGGATACAAGAGTTATGTGCCTTAATTATTATACTCTCTACTATATCTAGGTCGACATATTGAGAATGACGAGTATGCATGACGAGCAAAGGTAGGGAAAGTCCACTCCCTTTGTCGTATTTAAGACTTATATGTATTATATTTTGGGCTCAATCCATTGAGACTTGATCGATTATAATCCACGTTAATAACTCGATTTATAGAGTTAAAGTTATGGTTCTTGGGGACGTAGTTGATGATTGAGTGGAGCCATAGCGAGAGGTAGAAACATACCCATTTTGTCTCAAAATGATAGGGTTATTTGTCATTTTTTGTTTATTCGAAAAAAATAATTTTATTTTCAAAATTTATAAGTTAAAGTTATAAACCTCTTATAGTTTTCCAACAAGGAAGAAGATGAAGAGAAAGAAAATAGTGGCTAATAAGAACAAATGCTAGAGATATGATAAACAAGGAAGAAGATGAAGAGAAAGAAAATAGTGGCTAATAAGAACAAATGCTAGAGATATGATAAGAGTAATAACTAAATCTCTTTGAGATTACTGGTGGAAATAAAAATAAGTTATTAAATATTTAAATAATTAAAAGAGATTATTATTATGGGAAAGAGGGAATATAATACTCCCTCCGTCCCAATAAGTGCTTCATTCTTTTGGGTGGGCATGCAAATTATGAAAATGGGAGGGAAAAAAAAATGTTGTGAGTGTAATTTGAAAATAGGAGAGAGAATGAGTGGAGGGAATAGTAAATTATAATGGTGTTGTGAGTATTAAAATAATGTAGGAGAGAGAATGAGTGGAGGAAATAGTAAAGATTTTTTGTCAAAAAAGAAAAAGTGAAGCTTCTAACGGGACGCCCTTTTGGATAATTAGTGAAACTTTTATTAGAACGGGGGGAGTATTGCTCAGTAAATTATTTTCAGATGAAATTACTTGGAAGCTGCTAAATTGGATAATCACATTAAAAAGTGGCATGAGTGGGGATGATTGGACATAAATATATACTCCATATTGCTTGGTTTATTTTTATTTTACTATATCCAAAATCTATCTATATATTAAAGCAGGTCATCATATGAACAGTAGTAGCGCCAAAAATTTCGCCAAAATTTTAGGGGCAATTTAGTCATTTACTTCCATAGCATAATTGAAGATATGCTATGCAAAGTACACGTGGCAAGTCGTGATTGGAAAAAAAATGACGCGTGCAATAAATGCGTCAACAGAGGCGCGTGTATGCAGACGGATTTACTTTTTTTTTTTTAAATGGGACACCATGTAGCGAATTTAACCGGTCACAAGGATCGGTTGTGACAAGGATCGGTAAATCAAGAATCGATAAATCATTGACATGGTGACCGATCAATAATTGACATGGTGACCGGCCAATAATTGACATGGTGACCGGTTAATGAAAGGAGTATAGTAGCCAACCGATTATCCAAACTAACCGTTCAAAACTTGAACCTCCTCAAAATCGAAGCAACCACATACTTTCTTTATTCATAGTATTGTCTTCTTTATCCCACATGGGATTCGTAATAAAACTTTTGGAGCTAACTTGCTATATCATTGGCTACATTTGTAGAGTTCCTACAGGCTTGCTTGAGCTTTCCTATATTATGAAAAAATATCAAGTATGACTTAAAGTTTTGAGTATTATATAGATTATATATTATATATATTATATTATATATATATATATATATATGTATAGTATATATAAGAAGGAAAGATATAAATTAATTAATTTAAATATTAATTAGTCTAAATATTAATCAGTTTAAACGTTTTGGGTTGTAAACTTAAGTGGCTTTTCAGAGCCTATCAAGTCTGAACCGGAAACAAAACCAAACACACTTAATTGTCATACCTCAGCCATCCCATCGGTTGATGAAAAGAAAAAAAAATTCTCAGCCATCCCATTGGTTGATGAAATGAAAAAAAAATTCTCAGCCATCCATCGGTTGATGAAATGAAAAAAAAAAAAAAAGTCTGCCATCTCATCGGTTCTCATCGGTTGATGAAATGAATATTTATTTTTGAGACAAGTAAAGTAGTATTCTTTTTTAAAATGTTCATTGAGACAAAGGAAATAATATTTTTTTTGGATATAGAAAATAGTATTAATTTTGGGACTAAAGTAATATTAAAAAAAAAAGGGGTAAATAACTATATTAAATGTATCAAATCCAACTTTAAATCCCAATATCAATATATGCACAAATCAGTAACCAACGGGTTGACCAAATCGGTAAGTTGACCAAAGACCAAATCGGTAAAGCACAAATCAGTAATCGGTTCACTAAATCACAAGCCAACCGGTTGACCAAATCGGTAAAGGCCAAGGTACAAACTCCGTCTCACTTTAAATTTTAAAATAATAATTATTAATAAAAATATTCATTTCATTTCCATTTATTTTTGAAATAAATAATATTATTTTTTATAGAAATATATTTTGTAAAGTTCAACAAAAAAGTCAAATGGAACAAACATTTTGGGACGAAGGGAGTAACAAATAGTAGATCGGTTAACAAAGAAAAAGAAACCAAGGTCACTGACTGATCCAAGGTCACTTACCGATCCAAACATTAACAAAGAAAAAGAAACCAAGGTCACTGACTGATCCAAGGTCACTTACCGATCCAAACATGCTTAAGAAACCAAGGTACTGACCGATCCAAGCCACTTACCGATCAATATGCTTACCGATCCAAACATATGCTTGCTGTCACAATTGATCTAATCTAACGCCCCCACAATCTATCCAAATATCCAAACATGCCACAATCAATTCATACCAAATCAAAGTACAAACTCTATTTTATGTTAAATTATAAAATAATAATTATTAATTAAGAATATTAAATAGAAATATTATTTTTTTCATCTCAAATAAATACTTTAAAAAATATATTTCTATAAAAAATTATAATCTTCATTTCAAAAATAAATATTACTTTCGACTCAAAATGAATAACCAAAAAATAATCCTCTTTTTTTATCCAAAAAAATGAATATTACTTTCTTCATCCCAATGAATATTTAAAAAAATAATACTGCTTCACTTGCCTTTAAAATTAATGTTTGTAATGTAGTATTAGTTTTTGGTCACCATGTCAATGATTTACCGATTCTTGATTTACAAATATTAATTTTAGTGGCGAATGAAGTAGTATTAATTTTTAAAATATTTATTGGGATGAAGGAAGTAATGCTCATTTTTTTTGATAAAAAATGTAGTATTATTTTTTTGTTATTCATTTTAAGTCGAAAGTAATATTTAATTTTGAAATAAATAATATAATTTTTTATAGAAGTATATATTTTAAAGTATTTATTTGAGACGGAAAAAATAATATTTCTATTTAGTTTTTTATTAATAATTATTATTTTGTAATTTAAAGTGAGACGGAATTTATACCTTGATTTGATTTGTTTGGAGTGACAACTAACTGATGGTTTTAAAATATTGATTTGTGATGATGATAAACCTTATCAATATGATCTACTGATAATGTAGTGTTTAAGAAAGTTTTCCATAATGTATAAATCTATTTTACTTTTTTTTTTTTTAATTTCGGTCTAACACAGTCCCTCTTTCAATCGGTTAACCCAGTCCCAAGTCACAACCGATCCAAATCAAATCAAATGTACAAATTTAGTCTCACTTTAAATTACAAAATGATAATTATTAATAAAGAAAAATAAATAAAAATATTATTTTTTTCATCTTAAATAAATACTTTAAAAAATATACTTTTATAAAAAATTATAATCTTCATTTCAAAAATAAATATTACTTTCGACTCAAAATGAATAATCAAAAAATAATACTACATTTTTTGTCCAAAAAAATGAACATTACATTCGTAATCCCAATGAATATTTAAAAAAATAATAAGGTCAACGGTTGACCGATCGATTCAAACCAAGCATATGACCGATCCAAACCAAAGCAAATGACCGGTCAATAAATAATACTAAGCAAACAAAAGCATATAACCGATCCAATAACTGATCTAAGCAATTTACCGTTCAATAAATAATAGTATTATACTTAAAGCCAACGGTTACTATGATTGACCGACCTCAAACAAAACATGCATATAACCAATTTTTATTTTTGGATATAGAAAATAGTATAAAACCCATCATCTTCTCCTCCCTCCTCATTTTTTCTATCAAATCAATCTCTTTTTAAAAGTGGTAATAGTAAATCGTCCACTTTTTGAAGTTGAAATAGTCTTTTTTACCGAATTCTGAGGCAGCTAATCTCCCGTCTTGGCGTAAATTGCGGGGCCTGCCACCGCCTAGCGCCTACGCGCCCGCTGCTTTTTAGAACACTACTTACAGTATAGTATTTCTATTAATTGTTTTACTGCTCAGTATAGTACTTCTATTAATTGTTTGGCAGCTTTTTTGAACACTACGTACATTATAGTATTTATATTAATTGTTTGACTGCTCAGTATAGTATTTCTATTAATTGTTTAACTGCTCAGTATAGTATTTCTATTAATTGTTTGCCTGTTACTTTCTTAGATGTCTCAGACTCTCAAATACCTTTGGCCCATATCCCTTTCCTACAACTATAAATAAGGGATCCACTTTCTTCTAATACTCATTTCATTTCTCATTCACTCTTTTTTCACCAGAACGTCATGCCTCCTCTTTTCACAATGGTTCGTGAACTTGATTACAAATGTGAATCAAGGCTGTGAAAGTGAGGCTTATTCGTTGTTACAGTCTACATGTTGGTGACAATGTTAACGATGTGTATAGCTTAGAATGTGTGCTTCATGATGCTGAGGCATGTACTCTTTCAATGATTTTTTTCTCAAATAATTTCATTTTAAAAATATAAATCTCAAAATAATTCACATTTGAAATTATTTGGGATTTATATTTTCAAAATGGAATTATTTGAGAAAAAAATTTCTCTTTCAATACCGTCTTCATTTCATTTCGTATTATAATCTATTCATATTATTTATACTGCATTCATAACAACATATACATTTCTATTGTTAAAAAATATAGGGTTCAAGGATTCATGCATCCATCAAGAAGGTCTTCATTCCTCTGTTTCAAAACATGTTAAGGGAGGAACATCTTTATGCTATTAAGAACTTTCTTCTACTTAAGAATAACCTGACGTTAAAAACTTCAACTTTTGATTTCAAGATTGTTTTTATTCCCAAAACTCACTTTGCTGAAGTCTTTGATGAGGTTTTTTTCCCGTCATGTCTTTGACTTCAAGTTGTATGACGATCTTACCCAGTGGGAAAATCTTGAAGAGGTACATTACGATTGGTAATTTCTTTTATTTTCTCTTTCACTTTTTAGAAAGATTATAAATTATGTGTTACAAAAAATAACATCGGTTTCATATTGCCATTAGATGTCATAGGAGACTTGCATCCCGCGGCACCATCCGGACACGTGAAGTGAGGGAAAAAAAACTAATATCTTTGGATATAACCCTAACAAATCATCGGTATGTTTTTTTCTTTTTACCTTAATTGTTACTTTTCTAAATGAATGTGATGATTTATTTTATTTTTCGGGGTAATGAAATTGGTTGCACCGTATGGGGTGAATATGCAGAAGCTATTGTCTCATGTTGATACTACCCAAGGCCCTGTTGTTGTTATTATGCAAATGTGTCGTGTGAGGAAGTTTCGAGGTGAAATACGTGTTTCCAACACTTTTAATATATCCAGGGTTATGTTTGCTTCTACTATGCAAGAAATAAGAGAGTTTCAAACGGGGTAAGTACTATTCTTATACTTTCTTTTTGCTTTATGTTTAATATATCTTCTCAAATTAATTTTTTATATAGGCGGTAGTAGGAGGATTGGGTGAAATTCTTTGTTACAAATGTTGTCCATCCTCCTATCATGACCATACGTGAAGAACTTGAAATGTCGAGGGAAAAGATCATATCAGTTGCCAGTTTGATTAGAGTTCATCAGGTATATATGTAATAAACATATATATGTTTTAGCATTACTTTCATTATATTATTAATTTTTTAAAATGTATTTGCAGATTGATCGGTTTGGGTTTTGGCCCAAGTTGTTGGAATTGAGCCTACGATGGGCTGGAACTATGTATCTTGCAAGAAGTGTTTCAAAAAAACTCCACAGGCTGGTGCTTATTTCTATTGCGTCAATTGTGATATTAGTGATCCTGTTGGTGACCTAAGGTCAAGGTCTTAATTCGTGTCGCCGACAATTGGGGTGTCGCATGCTTTATTCTGCAGGATAAAGAGTGTGTACACCTCATAGGTAAAACCGCCCTTGAAATTTGCGGTCAACTTCAAGTGAATTTGGTAATATAAAAATTTGTTTCTTCTTAACAAATTTAATTTTACTCTTGCTTCTTATAAACACATTCAACTATATGCAATAATCACTTAATATATGTAAACTACTCATTGTTCTATTTAATTTAAATTTCATAGGGACTTCAAGCTGACATTTACCGGGCTTGTGGGAGTGAAAGCATTGTTCAAGGTTAATGTCAAGAGTTGCCCTTATGCTTTGTAAACCTTGGTCCATTCCCTATTTTGAAGATGACCACCGATGTATTGTGATTTCGAATATTGTAACATGGCTTCTTTGTCTGCTGTTGATGCTCAGCCCGAAGAAACTCCAGACCTACTATTCGCTCCACCTAGGCCAATCACAGTCCGGTCAGTTCCTAATGTTGTTCGGGTGGGCGTCAAGCGTAATCTGATGGGAGAATACTCTGCAAGTGAAGATGAAGAGCAGTCAAAGTCTAAAGCTGCTAAAACTGATGATGTATAGTTTGTTTGAATACCTCTTTCTAATGATATTTTGTGGGTTTGTTGGATGATTGTAGAAGCTGAAAATTAAAGGTGTTGGATGTGTTTTAGTCAGTGATGGATATTAACAACTATATGCAGTTGTTAAGGGGTTGTTTTGCTTATATTCCCCTTTAGTAAAACTCCTTTCATTATTGGAGTCTTTTGATTTTAAGTTGTCTTGGTCATAGACAAACTTGGTATGTAAGTTGTATTTGGAAGTATTGCCTTTTGTGATATTCTTCATATAGTGATGAAGAATATTGGTTGTAAATATTCTAAGTAATGAAATGAAATATCGGTTTGTGAATTTCGTATGTATGTGAACATATATTATGATTTTTTTCCCTCAAATAATTCCATTTTTTCTCCGTCTCACTTTAAATTACAAAATAATAATTATTAATAAAGAAAACTAAATAAAAATATTATTTTTTTCATCTCAACTAAATAATTTAAAAAATATACTTCTAAATGAGTATACTTCTAAATCTAAATGAGGGACGGAGGATTTGAGAAGTCCATATACTACACCATTTAATAAAATTATAAACAGGAGTACTTCCACAAACATTTACTTGGAAGGTGATGTTAATTAATGACACAAAATCTTCACTATACTAAGCTTATAAACTAAGCCAGACCTATTGAGTATGATGGAATACATTAAACTGAATATAAGGTAATTTTATATGGGTATTCCATTACCCAACAATCTATGCATCAACACCTTGCCTAACCGATCCAAATGATGACCGGTCAATAGGGATGACCGATCCAACCATGCCAAACCGATCCAAATGATTTACCGGTCAATAGTTGACCTAACAGGCCAAGGCCAAGCCAATCAAACCTGATTTACCGGTCCAACAGGCCAAGGCCAAGGCCAACCCAACCAAACCAAACGAAAATGAGAGGTTAAAACCCCGTCTCACTTTCAATTACAAACTAATAATTATTAATAAAGAAAACTAAATAGAAATGTTATTTCACAGACTTAAAAACAGTTAAGAAAAAAGTTAATTTTAAAAATACATATTCTAACAGTTTTTTGGTTCATTCTGTCAAGGAAAATGAGAGGTTAAATTTATACTTCTATAAAAAATTATAATCTTCATTTCTAAAATAAATATTACTTTCGACTTTAAATGAATAATCAAAAAATAATACTATATTTTTTGTCCAAAAAAATGAACATTACTTTTTTCATCCCAATGAATATTTAACAGAATTAAAAACAGTTACGAAAAAAGTTAATTTTCTAACAGTTTAGTTTTTGAATAAAAAAGTTAACTTTTTAACAGTCGGTGAAGGCAAGGCAAGGATCGATCAAGGTCAAGGCAACTAGGCCAAAATCGGTCAAGGCAACGGTCAAATTTCAAAGGAAGAAATAAAAATAATCACTGTGTTTGTAAAAAGGACAACCATTCATTCTCTTAATTTTTTTAGGCAATTTGGATCGGTCAAGGCAACTAGGGAGGATCGGTCAAGGCAACTAGGTAAAGGATCGATCAAGGCAACTGTTTGAAATTCGTACAAACTCCATTTCACTTTAAATTACAAAATAATAAATATTAATAAAGACAACTAAATAAAAATATTAATTTTTCCATCTCAAATAAATACTTTAAAAAATATACTTCTGTAAAATATTATAATCTTTATTTCAAAAATAAATATTATCTGATTCTGTCGGTGAATCGACAATTTTTGAACCGTCACTACTATCAGCTAAATGAACAGAATAGTCAATTGATTATAGAAAATGGAATTATGCGAGTTTTTTAACTGATCTCGGTCCCTATTGTGATTCTCTCTATAGGTAAAACCTAATGGAATGATAAAAAAAAACTAATTTTTGAACGTACAAAGAGTATGTTGTTGTACCGTTGAAAAGGAAGGCAGAAATAAACAAAGATGCAGTAGTGGTACCCCACCCAATAAATTTATGTGGTGATCTCTCTCTCTCCATCGGTTACCTCTCTCTCTCTCTTTCTCCATCGGTTACCCCCCCCCCCTCTCTCTCTCTTTCACTCTTTCTCCATCGGTTAACCCCCCCTCTCTCTCTCTCTCCATCGGTTTCTCCCAACTGCTTTACCCTCTCTCTCTCCATCGGTTTCTCACAATTGCGGAGAGTTATACTCAATCGCTCTATCCACCAAAAGAAATGGAAATCTATAGCCCACATCATAACCAACAAAACCCATATCAGAAACCATATACTCACAGTGAAAATAACCAGCAGAAAGCACACATGTTACCGAAGCAAAGCCCTCATCATATCCTATAAATAGGCACCCACCTGGTCTCTACTGGGTTCAAAGAGTTAACTCAAATCAAAATAGGAATACCAGAAGAAATTACTAATATTTAATCAAAACGGGTCTACCTGTGTGGATGTTGGGTTTTGATGCGGTATGAATCGATTGGAACCAGAAGAGAACGTTTGCGTGCTTTAGCTCTGGAACAGGGGAAACGGTGTAGACGGTTTTTTAGGTAGATAGCAGAGAACGGTGAGGGGGATTGAGTTGGGCTAGGTTTCCGGTGAGGAAGTTGATGGCTAGAGTTTGGCGTTGTTAGGGGATGATGGTGAACGGCTTAGGGCTCTTAGAAACAGGGGAGCGGTGTTGGGTGACGGCTTTGTTGAGGAGAGGCACCGGTGAATGAGCGATTGAGAGTGGATTGAGTTTCAACCGGTGAGGGAGGTTGTTGTTGTTTGGATATAGAGAGGGATAGAATCAGGTGAGATATAGATTGAAGAAGAAATCGGATCGGTGCGATTGGGGGACGGGCTTGGGTCGCCGGTTGGTTTGGGTGAGAAGGTCGGCGATTGATTAAAGGGAGGACCCAGGTGAAGGCTTTGGCCGGAGAGGGAGGATTGGTGTTGGTCTTGGCCGGCCGGAGAGGAGGAACCTGCGAGTAGAGAGAGAGAGGAGAGAGATTGCGTTAAGAGAGAGAATGAGAGATGATGGGGGCTTTTCTTTTGCTTTGGGAGTTAAGCTACAGTCACCACTGAAGAAAAGAAAACGGACAATACTATTAAAAATTTACTCCCATCCTACTGTCCAATTTACCGTTTCCATCGGTGAGGCAAAACAACAGTTAAGGCAACATAAAGTCATAAACAATAGGTAAGGAAACAAACAATCGGTAATCGGTAAGGCAATATATATATCAAGGCAACAAGGCCACATATCAAGGCAACATACATCGATAAGGCATCAAACAATCGGTCAACAAGAGGCTACTATTGCACTCCAAACAAATCATATACTCACTCCGTCTCACATTAAATTACAAAATAATAATTATTAATAAAAAAAACTACATAAAAATATTATTTTTTTTCTATCTCAAATAAATACTTTAAAAAATTTACTTCTATAAAAAATTATAATCTTCATTTCAAAAATAAATATTACTTTTGATTCAAAATGAATAACCAAAAAATAATACTACATTTTTTATCCAAAAAAATGTACATTACTTTTTTCATCCCAATAAATATTTTATAAAATATTACTTTATTTGTTTAAAAATTTAATGTCATATATTGAAACGAAGGCACTAACCTTACAAACATTAATTTTTGGCCTTTACCACCTATTTGGTCAACCGGTTACTTACTGATTTGTGTTTCACCTATTTGGTCTTTGGTCAATCGGTTAGTTACTGATTTGTGTTTTACCGATTTGGTCAACGTTTACTGATTTGTGCATTGGGATTTAAATAACTCGCCGCTATACGGTGTAGAGTCAAAATCGCTACACGGTATAGCGAGTTTCAAAAAAGACATATTTTGGTCAAAACTTTGAACAGTAAGTCATTTTTGGAATTAAAAAAGTAAAAAGGTATTATTTGAGAAAAAATTGAGAGAGAGAGGGGTAAAAATATATTTTAAAGGTGAATATAATTTATTTATTTTTTCCTAGAACTAAAATTTGTTAAAATATTATTAATACATTGTTTATTGTTAGACTCACATCGGTAGACTCACTTTCGAACAACAGACTGATAGCAAGGGCAACTTGAAGGTTTAAATCATCCTTATTAGCAAGTGAGGTGGCAACATCGGTTACAAAAAGTTTATTTAATGAGTTGAATTTTGTTACCTGTTATAATTTTGACCGTAAAGGACTTTTTCAAATATTTGGAGGGTAAGTCAAATTTCAAAATTTTCACTCCAAATATTTGAATTGGTAAATAGTATATTATTTCTAGATCTATCTATCAATTGGAGTACTATTCTATATCTACCATTTTTCTTCACTGTCTTCAAATGATTTCTTAGTTGCAGCCATTAGAGAGTACTATTTCAAAATGAAAATAAGTAAATCATGTATGCTTGGGAGGAAAAAGGATGGGGGGCGTAATCAAGCTTGTGAAAGGTATTAATATATCAATTTTATTTAATATGTTCATAAACATAGAATGTTCATAAATGTCATGGATTGCCATTTAACTCCTCATTTGTAGCATTCCATATGTGTTTTCCTCATATGATTATTATCCAAATAGAAATGGTTAACAATTAATGCTCTAAAAGAATTTGTGATGTATATCTTCATTACGTAGTATATTTTATATTGCTATATTCTCTAATTTTAAATAACAATTAATGTAATAATAACATTTTGGTTAGCAATTTAAATTAAAAAAATATATATTTATCCTATGCTAATTGCAATTGGAATTAAACTTCAGTAACTTATAATGAACCATTCTAATATGCTCGATTAATATCAATAGCAATCAACCCATTAATATTAATATTATTCTTCCCACCACGTGTATGTAAATCAAAGTATATTACTAAGACTTTAGAAGAAGATTAGTATTTTACTCTCATTTTATGGTAGTATATGCAAATCTTTGTGAACTATCAATACATCTTTAAGTTAAATATACTTCACAACAAACAAGTTAACAATCGTTTTCCTCCAGCTTTCATGAAGTTTCAATTACTTTTGTATGTACACAAATTCATGGTAAATGTAATGGAACATACATTTTGTATATAAGCAAATCATGTAATCCTTCCGTTCCGAATATTTATAACTTCCTAAACTCTACTACTCCATCCGTCCCAGAATAATAGTCCCTTTTTTTCCGTTGTTATTACGAATGAACTTTGAGCAATAATTAAGGCTACTTTTAATTATTCTAATAAAAATTTAAAAATTGTTATTGACACTCCATTATAAATACTACTAATACCAATTTTAAGATTCACATTAAGATAATTATGATTAGCCTTAATTATTGCTCAAAGTTCCTTTGTAGTAACATAAAAAAACACTATCATTCGAAGCAGAGGAGTATTTCACGTAGTATAAGAAGTTTGTAAAGAAATTATAATTCCGGATCAATAACCTAGTGTGAAAGAAGATAACAAAATTAACTAACCATATGAATATGAAATTAGGGAAGACATTTAAGAGAAGTATGAAAATACACCTTCGCATTTAGGGAATCTAAAGTATTAGTATTCTCTGCAATCTTTGTCCAAAAACAATATATTCAGTCACATAGTGGATTTATTGAAGGAGAATGAGAATTCTGGAATATGAAGATAAAAGGTTTTATAAAATTTTCCTTTGATTTGAGTTGGCAGTTGAGACAACCATTTTTTCATTATGCTATGGGAATAAGGCTTGAGACTTAAATTATTTGACAATGTCAGGAACGCAATAGTAATTGTATGATAGGTTTTGGTTGTTGAGAGTATTAAATTGTAGCAATGGTAATCGGATGATAGGTTTTGGTTGTTGAGAGTGTTAAATTGTAGCAATAGTTAGTGTATGATAGGTTTTGGTTGTTGAGAGTGTTAAATTGTAGTTAGAGGAGAGTATGAATGAAGTACAACACGGAGGTATTGGCGGTTGATATATTGGTGTTGTTGTGTCCAAAGTATTTTGAAAGTTGTTCATGGTTTATACACGTTTGGGCAAATTATGAAGTCATTGACATTGGGCTTTTATAAGTGTTTTCAATGTTACTTATCCCATCTATACTACTAATGGTTAGAATGGGTTTAAGATGAGAATCGAACTGAATTAGTTTATTAACATTTTTTAATATTATGTTTATGTTATTGCTTTGTACAATTAAGTTACATAATATGCAATTAAAATTATATTTTTTTCCTGTTATTATCATTAATTTCGACCTATTTGTAATTGACTTATGTTTTCATTTACCTATGATTTGGATAATGATCAAGTACGCCCAACTTCATCGGTTGAATGTTCATCTATACAAAAAGGTCTTTTGATGGACATTGGAAATTGTGAGTTCATTTCTTTATTTACCAAAATATTATACTTTTAATTCACTTACATATTTTTCATCTTAATGTCTGTAAGTTCATTATTTTTGCATCTAATATATTTAATTTTCCTTTTTTTTAGTGGCGCATTTAAGGTTTCGTTCAGATAGTACAATCGTTATAAAAAAACGAACTTTCGGGTCATTATCAGGACATGAAATTACACCTTCTACAATTGCGGCTCCTACAAATGTTACATCTTCAGAGCGTACGATATGTTTGGCTTTGGAAACATCTAATCACAGTCTAAATCCACTTTGTAAGTAAACATATATATACTGATATTGAATTCACATATTAATTCTTTTCTGTCCATAAATGTTATTTAATATGTTTTGATATTTTAATTTATTAATTGATATTATCTAATTTTCATGATTATATTGTAGTTACAAATCGTAATGTTAATTTTCAAATTAATAACACGATGGGATCATTTTCACAAAGGCAAGAAGCCGTACGAGAGTTGTACAAGGTTCTTTTGGTAGATTGACTAAACGTATTAAGAGTACATTGCCAACAATCACACTTCCTTCGAAATATTTTCTTGGTAAGTTCACTTTTACTTGATTCTAATTCAATTTATTAATTTAATTTGTGTAACATGAATATGTGACTTACATTATTACATTTTGTCTTATTATATACTCCTTGTGTTCCGGAATGATAGTCCTACTTTGTCCGTTATTACTATGAAGGAAATTTGAGCAATGACTAAGGCTACTTTTCATTATCTTAATGAGAATCTAAAATTCTGTATTGGTAGTATTTATAATGTTGTATAAATAACAATTTTGAAATTTTCATTAGAATAATTAAAAGTACCCTTAACTATTGCTCATAGTTCCTTTGTAATAACAACGAAAAAAGTTGGACTATCATTTCGGGACATAGGGAGTCTAATATTGATTTTTATTAGGGCATCATTCAAGGCCTAATGTGCGAAACAAGAATTCAGTGGTTCCCCTAATGTCAATTGAGCCAATTATTTCAACTTATGTTGAAGGAGAATCAAATGTTCAGGATACATGTATTGTAGATAATTCAAGTGGGAACAATGTTCATTTATCTCCACATCCAAGTAAGTATTTGCTTACTAATAAGTTAACATTTAATTATAAATGTATGAATTTTTGCATTATTAATAGAAATTTAATATATTAGGTACAATATTGGAAATTGATACCACTGGTACATCTTTAATGGAACGAAGATTGGCAAACTCATTTAAACGTGGTAATCATCTTCGTGCGTACACAATGTGGATTCTTCATCGTCTTTACGTGAGTATAAATATATTTTTCAAATTTCCACAAAGAATATAGTACTTATTATTATTGTTATTAAAATTAATGATTATTGTGACAGAAGGTTTCATCCATGATATTGTTTATAATGTGAGATGAAATTTGTTTAATATGCTACATCCATAACGGTTCGAATCACTATCTTTTTTATTACACCTGTCTTACGTGATAGAATGTATCAAACATGTATCGCTATTATGAACACATAATTGTTTATTTAACGCTTTTCATATTGCTTTTATACTTCTTATACGTTTTATTTGTTTTTTAGAATATTGGGATATTGGAGATGCGAGTTATAATTGTACGTTTTGTGGAGCATATTTTTGGTATGCAGAGAGGTTAAAACGAAATGTTAATTCTCGATCGCCAAAATATGGGTTGTGTTGCATCCATGGGAAAATTCAACTTCCTATAGTCAAGGCTCCTCCATCTCTGTTACGTACGTTGATGTTTGGTGCTTCAGAAAGGAGTCAACATTTTATGAAGAACATTCGCTCTTACAACAATATGTTTTGTTTCACATCAATGGGAGGGAAAATAGATAGGAGTGTAAATCAAGGGGGTTCTCCTCCCGTGTTTAGACTAAACGGGCGAGAATTACCATAGAATTGGTACTTTGTTACCGTCATCCGGTGAACAACCAAAGTTCGCACAGCTTGTATATATATGATACCGAGAATGAAGTTGCTAATCGTAAAGCATACGTCGGGTATATTACTTTATTTATATACATTATTAATTTTTTCAACGGATTACCAAGAATGAGAATATAAAGTTGTTCTCATTGTGAAAAATATATTTTATTTCGTGTCGGATGGTAATACAAGTGATTTGCACGATGATATAGTCGAAGACTTGAAAACAATGTTAGATGAGAACAATGTATTGGTTCAATCATTTCGTATGGCAAAGGAGAAATTATTTTCTCAAGAACCGGCGAAGTTACTCTAAAATTGGTTAGCCGACGGGAGCGCGATGCTAGAGTGTACAATTTGCCTTCGGCGTACGAAGTAGCCGCATTAATAGTTGGTGATTTTGATAGTTCAATGGTCGAAAGGGATATTATTATTCGATCTAGAAAGGGTCAACTTCGGCGTATAAATCGGCTTAATCCTTCATATCTTAGTCTTCAATATCATTTATTGTTACCGTATGGCGAAGATGGCTATAGAGAAGGTATTCCATTTCATTGTAGCGAGAGAAGGAAATACGGGAAGGAAAACGGTTAGTATTCGGGAGTATTTTGCTTATCATTTACATGAACGAGATTGTGATTCAAAGATTGTATTGTCTTCTAAGAGATTATTTCAACAATATTTGGTGGATGCTTATACAATGATTGAATCATCCCGTTTGAATTATATTAGATTTAATCGAAGCAAGCTATGGCCGAAATGTATAAGGGATTACAAGAGGTTGTTTTGGCCGTGATTGTGATGCAACGAAATTAGGGAAGAGAATCATTTTGCCTTCTTCATTTACAGGTGGTGTGAGATATATGGTTCAGAACTATCAAGATGCAATGGCTATTTGCAAATGGGTTGGATATCCTGA
Source organism: Adenophora triphylla var. japonica (assembly GCA_022495995.1). NCBI lineage: Eukaryota > Viridiplantae > Streptophyta > Magnoliopsida > Asterales > Campanulaceae > Adenophora > Adenophora triphylla. The sequence goes on from JAFEMH010002219.1 coordinate 253,730, forward strand.
TTTGTTTTTGACAATGACATGTAATCCAAAGTGGCACAGAAATTGTTCGTTGTGTAGAAAAAGATGGTCGAAAGTCAAGATCGACCCGATATTATATGTCGTATATTTAAAGCAAAACTTGATGGAATGATAAAGGATATTAGGAAGAACAAAATTTTTGGTGAAGTTAAATCAGGTATGTGTCATTTTATTTCTTTGTTCTATTTCGTAATATTTATTTCTCTCTGTTCTAATTAGTCATCAAAAATGTTACAAATTATACAATATTTCTTATTTATATTTCAGTTGTCTATACAATCGAGTTCCAGAAGAGGGGGTTGCCTCATGCACACATATTGTTGTTCCTTGCATCTCAATATAAAACACGTTCTCCTGATGATATTGATCGTATCATCTCAGCAGAGATACCTGATGAAGAATATGACCCTATATATTATAAAGCTGTAAAAGATTTGATGATTCATGGACCGTGTGGCAAAGAAAGGAAACGTTCTCCGTGTATGATTAATGGAAGATGTTCTAAACATTATCCAAAAAAATTTGTAGAACGCACGACAGGTTGATGAGGATGGTTATGCAGTATACCGAAGGAGAGACAATGGGAGAACAATAATGAAGAATGGGGTATGCTTGGATAATAGACATGTTGTTCCTCATAATAGGTATTTGTTGGTGACATATGGTGCACACATAAATGTTGAATGGTGCAATCAATCACGGTCTATCAAGTATTTATTCAAGTACGTACATAAAGGCAATGACAGAGTCACAACAACTTGTTGTAAGGGGGATACTGGTGAAAATGCAGAATCAAATGTTGATGAGATAAAAATGTATTATGATTGTCGGTATGTGTCTTCATGTGAAGCGGCGTGGAGAATTTATGGATTTGAAATTCAATATAAAGACCCTCCGGTTGAACGTTTGAAGTTTTCATTTGCCTAATGAACAAAATGTCATTTTCTCGGATATGGATAATATAGAGTACGTCTTTGCAAAGAGATTCGGTTGCTCGAAGTATGTTTTGGGTTGGATGGAAGCTAACAAGAAGTATGAAGAAGCTAGACGGTTAACTTATTCTCAATTTCCAACAAAGTTTGTGTGGAAATCGACATACGTGAGTGGGTTCCTAGAAAAAGAGGGTTCTCAATTGGGCGAATTTTTTGTTCCTCCTGGTTGCGGTGAAATATACTATTTGAGATGCCTATTGAACAAAGTCTGTGGTGCCAAGACTTATAGTGAAATTCGTTTTGTTAATGGTCGTCAATGTGATACGTTTCGTGAAGCTTGCTTTGAATTAGGTTTATTGAATGATGATAAAGAATATATAGAAGGTATTCTTTGAAGCAAGTGAATGGTCTCTTGCTCATTCAATGAGATCTCTTTTTGCAATGCTCCTTATTTACGGTTCTATGAGTAGACCAAGTATGTGTGGGATAAATCTTGGAGTTATTTATGTGATGATATATTATATAAGCGGCGATCTCTTCTCAATCATCCAGGTTAGTTTGTTGAACTTTATATTTCAACTTTATTGTTTTTAAAATAATATTATATTATTACAATATTTCTTTATTAAATGCATAATTTCACACTTATTAAATTTAGGTTTGATATTAACTGAAGTTCAACTTCGTCATTTTGGACTTGCTGCAATTGAAAAATTATTAAGGCATCAAGGAAGAAGTCTACTTGAGTTCCCAATGTTGCCATATCCGGATCTTTGAGTATTGTCAAATGAAGGCGAATCGTTTAATTCATGATGAAACATGTTATGATCGACAGGAATTACAATTACAACTTCAACAACTTTTGCTTCATTTGAATGATGATCAACAGAAAGTCTATAATATAATTCTTGATGCATGTTTTGAAGAAATTGGAAAGATGTTCTTTGTTTATGGATATGGAGGTACTAGAAAAACATATATTTGGAAAACTCTGTCAGCTCGATTACGTTCAGAACGCCATATTGTCCTAAATGTTGCTTCCAGTGGTATAGCATCTTTATTGTTACCTGGCGGGAGAACAGCTCATTCCAGGTTTGCCATTCCCTTTAATCTTAATGAAGATTCCGTTTGCAATATTTCTCAAGGCAGCCCTTTAGCTGAACTAATTACGAAATGTCATTTGATTATTTGGGATGAAGCACCGATGATGCATAAACATTGTTTTGAGGCTTTGGATAGGAGTATGAGGGATATAATGAGAGTTGTTGATCCTAAAAGAAATGATTATGTCTTTGGTGGGAAGACAATTGTTTTTGGTGGTGATTTTAGGCAAATACTTCCCGTAATTCCAAAAGGCAGTCGACAAGATATTGTTCATGCTTCTATCAATTCATCTTATCTTTGGAATAATTGTGTTGTATTGAGGTTGACGAAGAATATGAGATTGCAAGGTTTAAATTCATCAGCAAATTTTGAGACTTTGAGGCAATTTGGTGATTGGATAGCAAGAATTGGAGATGGAAAAGTTAATGAGCCAAATGATGGGATAGTTGATATTGAAATCCCACGTCGCTTTTGATTGAGAAATTCGATGATCCTATTATTGCAATGACTGAGAGTATATATCACTGGGTTTAGTAGTTCTCATCACGATTTATCATATTTTGAAGAAAGAGCAATCCTGGCACCTACATTGGATGTTGTTAATGCAATTAATGACTATATGGTGTCTATGAATGATCTTGATTCTAGAACTTATTTAAGTTCGGATGTGGCTTCCCATACTGATCGAAATATTGAGTCTTTATCTGATCTTCATACCCCGAGTTCATGAATAGTATTTCCATTTACGGGCTTCCCGATCACATGTTAACTTTGAAAGTTGGAACACCTGGTTATGTTGCTTCGTAACATTGATTCTTCAATTGGTCTTTGCAATGGTACGCGATTGGTTATCACTAGGCTTGGAAATCATGTTTTAGAAAGGTGAAGTGATATCGTCTGGAAATGTTGGTCAAAAAGTGTTGATACCCGAGAATGTCTTTGACACCATCGGACACACGGATTCCTTTTCATTTTGAAAGAAGGCGGTTCCCTTAATGATTTCATATGCAATGACAATTAACAAAAGCCAAGGTCAATCTTTATCATTTGTTGGTGTTATTTTGAAAAGACCTGTATTTTCTCATGGACAACTATATGTTGCACTATCGCGAGTCAAAAGTCCTGATGGACTTAAAATTTTGATTTGTGATGATGATAATCCTGGAGAATCTAAGTCATCTACAGAAAATGTTGTCTTTAAGGAAATTTTTCACAATGTATAAATGTAATACATGCTTCATCTATAACTGAATTTTATTTAATATTGCTTTTTAATATTGGTCTTTAAATTTAATATATCATGTTTAGTTTATTGCCATTATTTCTTAATATAAACTTTTTAAAAAATATTTTGAATGAGAAAATGTTGTAAGGAAAACAAGTGGAGAAAAATAATATTTTCTATATTAAATTTTAATTATTAAATACAATAACATGATTTTGCCGTGCATCGCACGGGAGTACTGCTAGTTTTTCATTTCATTAACATAGATATGTGGCCAAATTTCAATTGTTGAATAGATATGTGGCCAAATTTCGTTCGTTAAGAGCACTGAAGGAACACATTTATAAATGCACTAGAATAAGCCCGTGTCCGAGGACACGTAATTTTTTTTTTTAAGCCCGTGTCCGAGGACACTTTTTTTTTTTTTAATTAAAAAAAAAAAATTTAAGGGCAAAATGGAAAAGGGACAAAATAGTGAGGGCAAAATGGAAATTTCGGCGATTGAAACTATTCATACAACTGTTCATAGTTGGGGGTCTAATTTATACTATAGATTGTTTTATTTTGAATCACGGCTCGAACAAAATCACTTACATCTTAAATTATAATTTAATCACGACTTGAACAAAATCACATACATCTTAAATTATAATCGCCTAACTGCCGTCCTAAAATGAATAATGCATATCATGATGATTGGTTTAACTACGTTGTTTAGTTTCAATTGTTCAACCCTAGATCTCAAATTTACAAAGGGCTTTTAAAAACTCATGATCACCGTATTATGAAAATACGTGTGCGAGAATGGGAATGCAACATATAGGTATTATAAACCTGAGGATGGTGGAAATTATATATTCTCATTCCCGTGTTTGACTTTTGCTTGTGTTTGAGTTAAAGAATGGGGATTAGATTACTGATGCAACAAAAAATGAGCGATATCGGGGGTACCTGATCAGTCGGGAACGCGGCGTTGAATTCCTGGACGAACGACGATATAAACCGGAAGGGAAGGCGCAAACCCTCCGGCGTGATAATAAGCATTTGTATATGAAGATGATATAAATCGGAAGGGAAGGCGTATTATAGTATTGAGAGTGTGTTTGAATGTACCTTTTGTATGAGGGTTTTGACCCTTATTTATAGCTTTCAAGTGGTGTGTCCTCCAAGAATAGGAGTTCCATAGTTGACTTGTATTAGGAGAGTGAGTCTTCGTCTAATTTAGATTCCTTAGCCCGCTAGGAGTCCGCTCCAAATAAGACTTCTTGAGGAAGAATAAATCCCTTTTGGATTAGGATTCTGTGTGCTAATTGACTTCCTTATTTTTAGGGGTATTTAATAGGAGGAGAATTATATTCCGTTCAGTGGCCCCCGACTTCCTAGCTCGGCCATGTCGATGACGCGGAGGAAGTGAGCTCTACCTCAGTTTATAAGAATACGAACAGGCGTCACGTGACAAGAGTCGCTTCAGTTGTCCGCTGGTTAATTTGTACAAGGATGATGCGCAGTCCACGATATCTGATTCGCCTTGGGAACTCCATTATTGGATTCCTCCTACCGATCACCAAAATATCAATGCCACCATTGGATGGATTGAGGATGAGGTACCTAGCACGGCGGAATACGATGAGGCTGATGCCGTGGCGCAGGCCGAGGAGATGTCGAGGAGTAAGCTCAGACTCAACAAGTCACCATCCCGAATCCTGACACGGAGGACGACGATGAGGCGGATGCCGTGGCGCAAGCCGAGGAGACTAATGTCGAGGAGGAAGCTCAACCCAACAAGTCACCATATCGGATCCTGGCAAGGCTGAAGACGATAAGGCTGATGCCGAGGTGCAGGCCGAGGAGACAAATGTCGAGGAGAAAGCTCAAACTCAACAAGTCACCATCCCGGTTCCTGGCACGGAGGACGACGATGAGGCGGATGCCGTGGCGCAGGCCGAGGAGACTAATGTCGAGGAGGAAGCTCAACCCAACAAGTCACCATCCCGGATCCTGGCAAGGCAAAAGACAATGAGGCTGATGCCAAGGTGCAGGCCGAGGAGACAAATGTCGAGGAGAAAGCTAAAACTCAACAAGTCACCATCCCGGTTCCTGGCACGGAGGACACGATGAGGCGGATGCCGTGGCGCAGGCCGAGGAGACTAATGTCGAGGAGGAAGCTCAACCCAACAAGTCACCATCCCGGATCCTGGCAAGGCAGAAGACGTTGAGGCTGATGCCGTGGCACAGGCCGAGGAGACTAATGTCGAGGAGGAAGCTCAACCCAACAAGTCACCATCCCGGTTCCTGACCTGGAGGACTTCATTGTCTTCATTTATTGCTTTAGTATAAACTGTTTTGCTTGAATGCCAGTACAAACTTTGGGAAGCCGAGGAAGATCATCTCGTATTTTAACCTTTGGTAATATCTTCCGTTTGGTCATTGGGCCGAGGGATGCTCCTCGACATGATGATTGTATTTGTCTTCTTATCTACCTATGCTGAGGAAGCTGACTCGCACATAGGTCTCAGATGTTTTGTCGATAAGGTCAATGAGCCGGGGGGTTTCCTCGTCATGACACTTAGGCGATGCTTTGCCGATAAGGTCGATGAGCCGGGGAGTTTCCTCGTCATGACGCTTAGGAAATGTTTTGCCGTTAAGGTCGATGAGCCGGGGGGTTTCCTCGTCATGACACTTAGGCGATGCTTTGCCGATAAGGTCGATGAGCCGGGGGGTTTCCTTGACACTTAAGCGATGCTTTGCCGATAAGGTCGATGAGCCGGGGAGTTTCCTCGTCATGACGCTTTAGGCGATGCTTTGCCGATAAGTTCGATGAGCCGGGGGGTTTCCTCGTCATGACACTTAGGCGATGTTTTGCCGTTAAGGTCGATGAGCCGGGGGGTTTCCTCGTCATGACACTTTAGGCGATGTTTATTTTATCTACCTATGCTGAGGAAAATGACTCGCGCATAGGTCATAGATGTTTTTTGGTGGGAATTTATCCCTTGAATGCCGAGGAAGGAGCTCCACGTTTTTTGTCTTGCTAGTTCGTCTACATCCTGCAGCTCTCCTTGTCTCAGGTCTGGGTACGTCCGCTGATGAGATGAGGGGCTATATCTGGGACGGACATAACTGTGTCGTTGTTGTCATCCTCATGAGCGTCTAGTATCTTCATTTGAACTAGTTCGTGTACGTCCTGCAACTCTTTCTTGTCTCAAGTCATGATCGGCCCCCGAGTTCTGGCCGCTGACGAGACGAGGGGCTAAATCTGGGACGGATAGAACCGTGTCATGAACGTCTTGATGGTTCTCAACATGGCTCTTGGCATATCTTCGTGCTCGCTGAATAGATGTGCTTGAGAGCAAATCACGCTGCTGTTGTGAGGTGCTTGTTGGTCCAAGCTGATTGCTTGTACGGGTTAGCATGCGCACTGCTCGTCATGTATCTTCTTTGCTCTTTCCTTTTTCCATTTTCTGATCAGAGAAAGTAGAATGCAAGAATTACATAGAAGGAATGTATGCAATTGTTATGAAATGCATTCAACATAGTATACCCGAAATTTTAAAGTTAAAAGAAAAAAATGGGTAGCCATTAAAGGACGATTCTCTATATGGAAATTTGCTATATCATTGCTTTTCAAATAAGGCATGATATTGTTTATTTCCAAATATTAGTATATGCTCATACGGTTATAGGGTGAGATCTTTTGCAGGTACTAAGTATGATCATTGTGGCATGCCATGTTTCCAATCAAAAGGGGTTGTATAATTAGCTTGACTAATCAGAGAGTATTAACTTTGCACATTTATATATAATTTGCATAAATGGAAATAAAACACCTGGTTCGCGAAAGAGGTCGTGTGGGTTGGCCACGAATGGTCAATCTATTCGAAGATATCGATAAACAAGCCTTCCATGTACCCTTGTCCAGCCAATCTTTCTTGGTGCCACCGGTGAATAAATTGGGCCCTGAGAGCCTAGCATAAATATCTCTTTTGCACAAATTGGAAGGAAATCCCTGAAAAAACTCTCGAGATTCTCCTAATTCTCCGGTAACTTGGACTCCCAGACGAAATCCGCCGACGAAGCACCACGAAAAGCACGATTCAGAGCAACGAGTTTTCAGATCTCTTGTAGGTCTAAATCCAAGAGAACGGAACCCACAACACTTTCAGGTAAATCGCCAAGACCAGGCTCCGCTGGCGCCGGAGATGTGCTGTGTTTTAGCCTGAAGAAGGTTCCGGCCAATTGAAGCTCCATCAGAACCGTAGATGTCATAGATGTTGTCTGCATCGCAAAAGCTGAAAGAGAAACAGCGGCGGAGGTTGCAGAGAGGGCGGCCAGAAGCAAGAGAGGAAGAAAAACAATCCTCGAGCAGCGATTCCAGATCAACTCCATGACAATTCGTAAAGGAAAGATCCGAAGGAATGTGCTCAAAACTTTAAATAGATCGATCTGTTGTAGATATCCGAACCTGCTAAAGCCTCGGAGGATTTTCTGTTCTAGCAAGCCAAGCAATCTGCTTGCCTTGAGTCTGTATTGAAAAGTGTATGCAAGAATACTTACAATGTTGATGATTATCTAGTTGAATCAATCACAAGACCGGCAACTGATCCAAATGTTGGAGAATTTTATTGCGGGGAGATCTTCAGAATTTGGAGTTGATGTGGACCGTACCAACGCGGTTGAGCCAGCTGCAAGTGTTTTTGGGATTAAAGCTAAGATCAGGAGGGCGATTGAGGCCAACGGAATTCCACACACATTTGTATCATCCAATGGCTATATTAGACAGTGAGTTAGCTGATCCTTTATCCATGATTAGCCCAAACAAAAATAAAATAAATAAATATATACTCCCTCCGTCCCACCCAATCGAACCAGGTGGCCAAAGCGCACGCCGATTAAGAAATATTATTAAGATAATGAAAATGTGTGGTAGAAAATGAAGAGAAAGAATGAGTGGAGTAAATAGTAGGTTGGTTGAATAAATTGTATGGTGGAGAATGAGTGGAGTTAATGAGTGGGTGGGGTAGGGAGAATATAAAATATTAAAGGACATACCATTTATGGTAGTTCACACTAGACTGGGACGGATCAGAAGGGAAATAAGTGTGTACACTGGGCTGGGACGGAGGGAGTATATATATATATATATATATATATATATATATATATATATATAAACACATATATAAAGAGAGAGAGAGAAAGAGAGAGAAAGGGAGATCAACGTAGCCTCAAGGTATCAGTGAGGGTGTGGAGAGAAGCTTTAGAGGCAATTTTCGGCAGCGAAAGCCCTAGCTAGAGCGTGGCCGATGCCGCCGGAGGAAAAGCCGGTGATCAGAACTACCTGTTTGTCATAAAGCTCCATCGGGTGTGCTGGACTGAGTATGGTCGGTAGTCTTTTCTCCGATCTATCTTTTGTATTTTCCTCTCCGAATGATTATTTCAATTGTCAAGGTTATTTCCATTGTCATCATCTTCATCCGTCCGTCGTTCGCGATGCTCTCGTTCCCGGCAATAGAACCAAACTCATGCAACAAAAAATGAGCGATATCGGGGGTACTTGATCAGTCGGGAACGCGGCGTTGGATTCCTGGACGAACGACGAACCGATCTTTAAAACAAACACCATTAGGGCGCGGGGAGATACCCCCGCGCAAACCCTCCAGCGTGAGAATAAGCATCTGTATATGAAGATGATATAAACCGGAAGGGAAGGCGTATTATAGTATTGAGAGGGTGTTTGAATGTACCTTTTGTGTGAGGGTTTTGACCATTATTTATAGCTTTAAAGTGGTGTGTCCTCCAAGAATAAGAATAGGAGTTTCATAGTTGACTTGTATTAGGAGAGTGAATCTTCGTCTAATTTAGATTTCTTAGCCCGCTAGGAGTCCGCTCCAAATAAGACTTCTTGAGGAAGAATAAATCCCTTTTGAATTAGGATTCTGTGTGCTAATTGCCTTCCTTATTTTTAGGGGTATTTAATAGGAGGAGAATTATATTTCGTTAAATTAACCATTTCTATGTTTGATTCATCCTACCCAATGAAGTTTTTTTTTCAAACAATACAATGCCTAACTAATGGATAATTTATTTAATTTTGCTAATAACATAGTGTAATAGTAACTATTTATACTAACTTAAATTTCTTTAAATCTAATTTGAAAAAAAAAGATCAATAAAATGGCATGAATTTATATACGAAAATTTGTTAAAAATCCTTGATAAACTACACTTAATTTTGATGATTAATGAAGTGTAAAACTATATTATAAATCAAACTAGCAGCAAACCCGTGCTATGCACGGCGATTATATGTAGTCATACATGTGCTGAAATAGTAAATCGAATTTCTAAAGTGTGAATACTACTTAAACATTTTCAAATACTTCCTGAAACAAAACATTCGTAGTAGATTTAGGCTCCGTTTGTTTCGACGTAAAATATTTTCCGGAAAACATTTTTCGTAAAATAACTCGTTTTCCGTTGTTTGGTTGTTTTTCGAAAAACGTTTTTCCTAAGTAAAACGACTTACGGATTTTTTCTAAGTAAAACATTTTCCGAAAAATTGTGCGCTTCATGTACAACTCATATTTCACAAGGTACAACATTCTACTTCCTCATTCTAATAATAATAATAATAAAAAAATAACAATAATATATATATATACACATCGAAAAATATTTTCATTAAACACGTGAAAATATTTTTCGAAAAACATTTTTCGGGAAACATTTCCTTACCAAACAACTGAAAACATTTTACGCCCTTCCTAAGTAAAACATTTCTGGAAAACATCTTCATTTTTGGGAAAAATATCTTCATTTTCCGGAAAACATTTTACCGGAAAACATTTTCCGAAAAATATTTTTCGGAAAATGTTTTACGTCGAAACAAACGGAGCCTAGTACTGAAGAACTATCATCTTCAATATAAGATGTCCCAATATCAAGACTCTTCGAATTAGTTACTCTTGAAGAACTTTATTCAATAGGAACCGCAAATAATATACATCTCCATTCCTCGGTGGCACATAATATATTTGACCAATAGCAAAACCCTGTTTCATGGGAACCCATTCGCGACAATTTAATTTCCGAACAAACTTCATATGGTACTCTGCATACATAAGATTCCGTCATTCGGGATATTTCTTATTTGCATCCATTAACGCCAAAAACATACTTTGTGCAACTAAATCCCTATTCATAATTGTCGTAATAGTATCTGAATCTGAAAAGACTACACTATGTTCATTGGGAAGGGTAATATAAGACGTTTCCCCTGGTTCGAAGCATCAGTATCTCCCCTCAAGGGTATTTTGCAAACCTTTATATATCTCACATCTAAGTTGTTTTTGGTTTAATCGACTATAATTCAGACGCGAATATTCAAACATACTATAGGCATACACACGACGAATTGTTGAAGTAAGCGACCCAAAAACAAAATGGTTTTTGTTTCAGATTCCCGTTCATGTAGGCTCGACGCAAAAAATTCTCTCATACTGACCTTCTTGCGACGACCAACGTCACTCCTTTTATTTGATAGAGGAATACTTCTCGACACCCATCTTCACCATAAGGAAACATAATGGATATTGCAAACCCAAACAAGTCGAATTCAATTGATTAATCCTCTTAAGCAATCCAGATTGAGTCTCAACAAAATTATCTCTCTCACCAATGCAATCTTCAACATCTCCAACAATCCATACTGCTACTTCGAAAACAGAAGGTAAATTATATGTTCGTCCGTCGCTTCTATGTCTGTCGATTGGATCAAGTTTAACATTTTCCCCGCCCTCAATAAACATTTTATCCTTTGTTATTCAGAAAGATTTGACCAACACATTCTCTTTGTCAAACATATCTTTCAAATTTGAAACTAAAGAACCATGAAGATCCTCCACATCTGAATCTTGCATGTACCAATGTGGAATAAGTTAATATACTTATCAACCTTTCAAAATATTAAAAATATTAATTTACCTAACAGAGGATTTGCGATTTGAGATCTCGTTCTCTCTCTCTCTCTCTCTCTCTCTCTATATATATATATATATATATGAATTTTGGGGATTTGCCTTCAATGGGTAACATACTTCCAGTTAAATGATAATTTTGACCAATAAACTTGAAAACTGGTGTCGATTTCCCATGGTTGACGTGATGGCCAATTTTCCCTCTCATTGAAGTAAAGGCAAACATATTATTATAGGACCGCATGTTCTTCCGAGAATGTTTACTTCTTTCCGATAAATCATGCAACAAACGTCGGAGAACTTCAAGAGCTGCTTTTAAGAGCCATAATTTTATTATAACCTTATTACAACATAAGTTATTATTCTCATGTATTTAACGTTTTAGATATCAAATTGATGTTGATTTATGAGTGTCTGATTTACAAAGAATGCAATTACAATTAAAAAAAGAAAAAAATTTGTAATGTGGACGAATAAAAAAGAAAATTAATTTAAAGCATTAATTTATAAAATAAAATAACTATTTTTTTATTATAAAAGTGTCTTAAGCGGAAAATTTGGCTCATTACTACAAAATATCAGTTTTTGTGATCGGAGATTCGATTAGGCATCAAATTTGCTCATCCCACCGCGTAGCTGTCATTTACGCCTAACAATAGAAACATTTTACATATGGAATGGTGTTAATCTATGAATCTATATCACTTAAAAATAAATTTACCTACCCAATTTTCAAGCCATTTCATTAACATATATTGTTATAACTTAAAATATTACCCCTTCGTCATAAAATCTGTTTCAAAATTAATGTCTATTTTTATTTTAAGGTGAACTTAAACGGTTATATTTAGATATAAATAAATATATTTTATAATTTTCATTTCTTACTATTGCGAAAGAATTCTTATACTACCTTTTCCATTATAATTAATCTAAACTCACAATTTCAAAGTTAAAGAAAATATAAATATTATTCCAAACCAATATAATCTCTGTAATGAATTTAAGTTTAGGAATGTTTAATGAAGTGTTAACCATTTTAGGTGATAATAACATATGAACAAAATTTTGTTAATATCACTTTTATTTACTCACGCATTTTTTAAAAAATAAATTATAGTACACTTGGCCGGATAAGGTACCACCTATCAAACAATTATATATATAATCCGTGTAATAAAAAGTGGTCTTTTTACTAAAAAAATTTAGGCTTTGTTAAAAACCTAAATAAACGATACTTTTTGCTTAAATTTATATAATTTAAGAAGATACTCCCTCCGTCCCGCTTCAATTGAGTCACTTTCCTTTTTGGGACGTCCCACTTCAAATGAGTCATTCCATAAATGGAAAGAAGTGAACAGTGTTTCGGACATTTATACCCTCATAATGTTTATATATTTACAAAAAAAATCATTCATTATACCCTTATAATTTTAACATATTTACAAAAAAACCAATCATTAACTTACTATTCCTCTCACTCATTCTCTCTCCTATTAAATGTTTTTAACTTTTACATTCTCTCTCCTCTAATCTTCTACCCACTTTCAATTCTTTACTCATTTAAAAAAAAAAAAAAAAAAAAACTTAAAAAGCGTGCAAAAATGTCATGACTCAATTGAAGTGGAGTATAAGAATATAGAAATAAATTTACATATCTAAAATTAAAATTAAAAAAAATAAAAAAACCTAATTACCACCAAAAGCTAAAATCAACATCAAAGTGAAGTGAAAGAAAATAATATACTCGTTGGTGTCAAAACCAAATTACTATTCTCATCTAAATTGAAGGGGGGGGGGAGCGTGAGAGTAAAAAAAATAGTAAATAAAATAATTGAAATCAAAATAATGTCATGATTATATCAAAAGCCAAAATCTTGTAAAAAACTAGTTTTTTCATAACATAAGAAAAAAAACTAGTTTTAAAGCACTAAGTCTAACTAATAAGAGTGATGAACGGTTCTAAAAACTAGTTTTTTAATAACATTTGTTTTTTACAAGAGTTACTCATATCAAAATTGAAACCTAATTAAAGATTTGTGCGAAAATATAGTAAACCATAATTCATAGTAAAAGAATATTAGCAAATCACATGTAGATACCAAGAACTAATTTTTCTTTTATTGATAATGAGGACAAGATGAAAAAAAGTAAATTTGTTAATCCCTAGAAAATTAAAATAGATGAACCATAGATCAATCACACAATCTCAATTATCATCTCCTTTTTCCAAACTGGATTTTTTAAAGTCATCTCACTTTATCTCCTGTCTCCAAAAATAGAAGTTTTAGTAGACTTGGTCAGTTATATATCGTGGGACTACTTTAATGATTCTCGTTCTACTTTGCATCATCCTTCAACCACTAATAATAATTTAAGTAATAAATTATGTATTTTATAAAAGACTAATGAAAAAGATAAGGACAAAAAAATATTGCATCTAACAATTACAAAAGGTATTTTATATTAACTTATTATATAAAAAAAATATGCAAAACCCCTGGATGGCTTCTTCAATTTCTCGAAAAAGAGGTGGAATACTAAATATTAGAGTAACACAATTTGAAAACCCAGAAATAAAAATCAAATATGAAAAAATTAATAAGTATAAATAAGAATAAACTGTTCATAGCCTATAACAACAAAAATAACAAGAAAAAGAAATAACGAAAAAGAGAGAAATATTCCCTGCATTCCGAAAATTAATGACGAAAATGTTTTAAAATTTACTTTTCATCCTACTTTTTTTTTTTGAAACAGAAACATAAGTAGTAAAAAAATTAAACCCACACATAATGTAATATTATACTAAATATAATGTTGTAATCAGGAAATAAATTAATGAGGTAATTAGAATGGATTAAATTTAGGCAACCGTACACATAAACACGAAGAAGATATTCAAATATCGGATAATAAGGAAGACTCAAGTATATTTTCATATGCATTTCGTTGCCCCAAAAATTCAATCATTCATCTCATCAAATATAAGAATCATTCATCTCATCAAATATAAGACGGTTACGTGTGCTCCGAAAGAATACATGAGAAAGACATGACAACACATTAAACTTCTTTCGTGTCTCCTTAATATATGCCAATTTATGTCCTAAAATAAGTTTTCTAAAAATATTTAGATTTACTTTGATGATGAAATAAAAATTGAACATTTTTTTTAATGAATCAAGAAATTGATATATTGAAATAATTAATTTCAGTAATGTTAGCCATAAAGGATCATTGATCAAACCAATGATTTATGGATGAATTCTCCAACACATATTTTTCATATTTTTTGAGTTTCTTTATTATTGTTTTTTAAGAAAACCTTAAAAAATAATATTTTATTAATTTTGAAAGTTACATTTTTTTTGATCCATCAATAAATTGGAATGATAATTAAAAATTTAATATGCAAATAGTTGTAGAGATTTATTATTCGGGACCTTAAAAAATTAAATCAAATATTTATTCGCCCATGAATGCCAACTACAAATAGAAAAAAAATAAATTTTGAATTGGCACACCCTTTGGGCTTTTCAAAACCCATTCCAAAGTTTCATATATTTGTATGTTATTATTTTCATAAATTACTTTCCATATAATGTATTTGATATACAAAAATTATTTTTTCCATATATTCTATCTAATAATTAAAAAGTAACCACATTTCCATAGTATAATGATTAAAAAAATTATTTGGAATAACATTTCCGTATATTCTATCTACTAATTTCAATAAAATGACTTTTCAAATGTCGTATTCAATAGATTCCATAATTAAGTATTACCGAAATTAAGTTTACATGTAATGTCTTGTTTTTTTTAACTCCATATATTATATTTAGAAATTTGATAACAATAACATTTATGCATTTCTAGTGATGAATTTTATAGTTTTTTTTTTCTACATAAATCAATTAAAATATTGATGAAATAACCCTAATTGGGATGGTCCAAACCCACTAACCTAATTAACTCATTTTAAAACCCTAAAAATCAACCCTTCCCATTCATTTAGATCTCACCTTTCTCGCTCTTCTGATCTCTCTCATCCCAAACCCTTCTCGCCGCCATCCGTCTCCCCGTCGCATCCATCCCTCCCACTAACTCCCCGCCGCCACCCCTCTACCATCTCCCCGCTGCCCCTTCCCTTTCCAGAATCCCTTCCCACTTCTTATTTACCGTCGCATCACCTTGACGTCCACCATCATAAGAATCGTCTCCGCTTCGCTGTCGCCGCCTTCAAATTCGGATAAATATCTCTCGCCTACTCTCTCTTTCTCTTGATTTGTTTCTCTCTCAATCTCGGTTTCTCCATCTTTCTTCGCTCGAATTTGGTCTCTTACCAATTTTCAACGGTTCAACACCAACACTGGTGATTTAGCACCACCTCCATCTCATTAACCATCTATAAATATATTAAAGCAAGGTCGTTACTAAAAAACAATAATTTATCAAACAATTTAAAACTTATA
Organism: Adenophora triphylla var. japonica; assembly: GCA_022495995.1. Lineage (NCBI taxonomy): Eukaryota > Viridiplantae > Streptophyta > Magnoliopsida > Asterales > Campanulaceae > Adenophora > Adenophora triphylla. The sequence continues at coordinate 269,460 of JAFEMH010002219.1, forward strand.
GTAATGGTTAATTCTTTGCAATTGATTATTATTAATCTTGATTAATTTAATAAACTAAAATCAATGCAGTATTAATACCTATGTGGATTTTCCATAACAAAGTCAAAATGACGTCGTCGTTTAAGGTTTCCATTTACAACAACCTTGATAGTAGTGACAGTCTTGGGCGCCAACTTGCCAAATTTAGTAACGACTTTGCTTTAATATATTTATAGATTAATAGTTTAATAAATATCAAATTTGTTTCAAGCAACAAATGTTGAGGTGGATGGGGTTAAGGAAAACAATACAACATGGCTATATGATTGTGTGTGTGCGCGTGATTTTGTGTTTGAATTGTCCGTGAGCGGTTACAAAATTAAAGGGATGTACAAAATTTGAATTTTTGACAAATGTGAGCCAACAATTTTGGACAACCGAAAGACATAATCGTTAGAAGATTAACTGGAATGAATTTCATTTTCCAAGGAAGAACAACTAGAAAAGCATTGAAAATTAACTGAAGAATGATTGCGAGAAAAGCAACAAAAGGCACACAAGTGATTCAAATACAATTATTGCCTATAGTCTATAACGGATTGGTAATTGAATATATATGTTCAATTATAGTCATTATCAGTTGCTATGACCAACATAAAGATAAAAATAAAATAATATATGAATTCAGTCATTCATAAAATATTTTATTAATACTTTAAAATGTGGGAATATACCTCAAAGTGTGGGGTATCCGGCTAAAGTAAAAGTACTTAAGCCAAGACAATGAGTGATATATTCCTTGAGAAAATAAATAAGCTCTAGTGAGAAATTTTATAAAAGTGCAAATAGTTCATCTTAAAGAAGATGAACCTAGGCACAGTAGGAGGACAAAAGGTACAAATCTTTTTGATTCAAATTTTCTAGCAATTGTGTTATAAATCAAATTGACAAATGTTAAAGAAGTGTTATGTGTCTTGGTCAGACAACAAGTTATTAACATTTAATTAGATTTCATCTTGTATGCATAGGAGTTGGTTGATCTTCCTCCATAATGTGATCTGTTAGGTTGCAAAATGGTCCTAAAAAGGAAGTATAACAATTGATGTATTTATTGAATGATAGACTCTTGAAAGATAGATCCCGAAGATGAATACTTTCAAGAAGTATAGTATAAAGAGTTAAAATTATAAGAGATAAATTTTTTACATAGAAAATAATCTTGAGAAATAAACTATAATAAGACAGACCTTTTAATATGAAAAGGCAGAATCTTGTCAAAAGAATCTCAAAATGTAGAATCTAAAGAGATAGATTTTTAAATGATAGACTCTTGAATGGTAGAAGAGTTAGATAAATTATTAAGAGATAGACTCTCGAAAAAGTTAACTTTCGAGAAGTAATGTCTGAAAAGATAAATTCTTGAGAGGTAGATTAAGTAAAGGTAGACTTGAAAAGTCTGACCAATTAGAGATGCTGACCACTCGGGAAGTCTGACTGTTCAGAGAGGCTGACCACTCCAAAAAACTGACCTCTAAGAGAATTTTATCGCTCGAAGAGACCAACTATTCTAGAGAAACTAAAAGTATAAATAGTAATTGTAATCAATCATTGAAAATGTATAATAAAAGTACTTGGAGTCCTTAAAGATATATTCTAGATTACAATATATGAGATATCTAATAGTATATGAATGAATATACTAATTAGATATCAGACGCAAATAAATCTATAAAGTGAAAATGTATTCACAATAGATGTAGCGGCAGTGTTATTGAAATCGTCCAAAACGACATGAATAACTCGATTCAGTGAGGAATTTGAGTTGACAACTTTAGATAAAGTTGGAGAAAAGCTAAATGGTCAAATAAACGCTTGGAAGATATTACTTGATGGAATAAGTTTGTACCTACATATCCTAATACATTGTGATGACAATGAGAAATAGGAAAAGGCTTAGAACAAAATGGTAAGTCTAAACAAAATGGTCGTATACATAATATCATAAACAATTGATCTCAAATAGGGTTACCATAGTTGACTATGTGAAGTCAGAAGATAAAAAATGGATTTGTTTACCAAAGGGTACGAATAGGATAATATTTGATTGTTAGAAGGAATGAGTTTTTACAAAAACCACAACAAGAGAACTCATGGTGGACACTAAACCTTAAGAATTAGAGAACCCAAAACATTGGTTCAACGAGACAACTAAGTTATGATGTTCAGTTGAAACACTTGGAACATGTTTCACACTCATTTCTAGAACATCCAAGTTATGTACCTACAACAAGTGGTGAGGGTAAGTTTTGAAAACTTTTAATAATTCTTATACATGGTGGTTGAGTAGCAGGATACTCTTTATAGGAGATCACCTATCCAAGTGAGAAATAATAAGGTTGCTTCTAATTGAACACTTATTAATCAAGCACGGTACAAGGCCAAAATGGACAAAAACGTGAGAAGAAAACATATTGTGTAAGTATTATTGTCTCGTTATACATTATACAATCAATAGTTCAAAGCATCGCGCTACTAAATGGGTAGTATATTCGATAGTATTTTACTAAGGAAGGTTTAAGGCCACAAGGTACCTATTTTGATGCAACAATGGTTCGCCAAAACTTTCAGATGAGTATGCATTCATCCATGCATTAATTTTTCATTCCTGTGGGGGAATGATGAAATTTTGGTTTGATCAAGTGGTGTTTGATTGACTTTTGATCAAAAATTCCATTAGGTTCCATTTATGTAAATGGAAATTAATTGTATATTTTTAATCTATATTTGGAGTAGATTAATTTGGTATATGAAGAGTTTATGGGATACATGAAGTGGTTATCCAACATTGCTTAAAGAATGAAAGCAATAGATGTTTTTAAGTGGATCCATCCAAGGAGTAGTCATCAAGTTGTTCCCTTCTTGGGTCAACCTAGAGGCTCATTACGCTAGCTTTTAGCTAGGTCAACCAAAGCCGAAAGGTTGGTGCAAAGCACCCGCACCCGCGTAGACCGCAAAGGCCGTATTGGGCGTCTTAGAGGCGCACTTTGCACTTCACACGACCGCATATCGCTATGAGCTAAGGAGCCTTAAACTTTTGGCTCATCCCGGTTTGGCTAGGGTCTTAATCAGGTTCAGACTCAAGGTGTGCAGTGGTTCGGTCCAGTGTAGTGAGCTTGTGGCGTTTGGATTGGGCGGATGGAGCTTGGTCCGCGGATTGGGTCGAGCTCAGTTGGACCATAGTGGTCCAGGTGAGGCGCTCGGATCCTGAAGGTTTAGTGGGCGTGACCCACGACTGTTGGTACAGTCGGGTCATCTTGCTGGGCAACCCACGTCAATTCGAATGGATGGGTCGGTCAACAGATCTAAGCATTCCATCAAGTTCAGATCCAACAACTGAGATTCTAATGGGTGCTGATGAGTATTATTTCTCTACCCACTTCTTGTTATAAAACCTTCGCAAGTACGAGTGCCAACTTGTAGCAATATACTATTGTAGGGGTCGAACCACAAGGACTCGGGTTGCTTGTTTTAGAATAAAGGTGCACAATTAAACAAATAAAGGACAATGGGGGGGGGTTTGATTTTTGGACTAACAAAACTAACAATTAAACTAATTAAGCAAGTAGACAAGGAGCGAGATTTAACAATAAAGAAAGATAATTTCATGGGTTGAGTTTTCACAAAATCATTAATCTATGCCAATATAGAAATATCTAAAGTAATTGATCTCAATCTAGGGTTCATCACTATGCAAAGATTGGTACGGTAAGGCGGCCGGGTTTCAATCTATTATTTCCAATTTAATTACTTTTCGCAAATCAAGTCCAAGTAATTTAACTATGAAAAACATGAAGATCAAAAGAATAATAGAACCTAAATCAATTTAAATTCAATCAAGTGGACAAATTGATTTAAACTTAAAGCTTGAGTCTTTGGTAAAAATAATCCCCAAATCAATGGTGGAAAATAAACCCAAAATGGTTAAAAAGCATTTCAAGACTAAATCAAAGTCTAGAGTAGCAATCTTTAACACTTTCATGAAAATAAGCTAAAAGGAACTAGAGAGATCAATTTAGAACTACAAAGCATTTATGGCATAAATTAATTAAAATTGTTCAACTACAACCCATGAAAGTAAATATTTAGCTAGACATAGAAATAAAAATTAAAGACATAACAATAAAGAAAACCTTGTAATGGAGCAATGGAGTTGGCTCTCCTGCGCCTCCTTCGTCCCAAAAAAAATGAAGCTTCCCTTTTTTTAAAATCCCAACTTGAACATTTCACCCTAAAATAATTACACATTTTCTCTTAAAACCAAGGAAACACACGGCTGAACATGGGGATTGGATTGGGCCAAAAAATCCTAAAGCCCATCAAAAATACAAAGAAAAGGCCCAAGAATGCACGGCAGCTGGCTGGAAAATTGCTTTGGCGTGGAAATGGAAATGGCTTGGAAATGGATATGGGCGGCCGCCGTAGTATCAAGGGCGGACGCCGTAAAGCCTCGGCCCAACATGGGCGATCGCCCAAGGAGCTACGACGATCACTGGTTCCTTTTCTTTTTCTTCTTTCTTTATTTCTTTCTTTTAGTACTCCCTCCATCTCCGTCTCGCATTTTAATCTTTTCTCCACCAAAAACCACTCAATTTCCACCATTTCAACCTGAAATTAAAATAGCACTAACAAAATAATTAAACTACATTTTTACTCGGAAATTTTGCAATAAATAGATTTTAGAACGTATAAAATGGATGTAAAAAATATATCCGTCAGGTGCTAACTATGATTATTCTCAATAGGCACCACAACTCTTCATTATTTGTAAATAAACCCACTTAATTGACATCCTAACTCACTGATTAGTTCTGTCATACACTTGACACACAATTCACTCACTCCAAACCATAAACACATATTTAAATATCTAACTGAATTAACGAGTTCGGTTCAAGATTTAGCTGAATCATGTAATTCAATCTCAGAATTCGGAGGAATTCTCATGGCTTTCGTTAGAAGACAAAATCATATTGTTGCATAAAGTCTTCTTCAACGTCTGAAAGTGACGAACAAAACACTATTGAGTTCGCCGAGTTTTTGATTTGAAGTGTTTCTATAAAAAAATAATAAGTCATTTTATCTTGAAAGAAGATTGTCACAGAAGCGTTAGCACCAGTGCATGGTAATATCTTCTTGCGAAGATTGTGATTCACAAGACTCGACTTTCCTTATTTTATTTGGTTTGATTTAATTTCCGCATTTCAATTTTATGCAAATTTGTCGCCCGTTAATTATATGTTTTGGTTTATTATAATATTTGTCATTTTGTTAAATTAAATAAAATACCTATTTATTGTTATATGAATAATTTTTTCTAACATCTGCATCTGGGGTGCACATAGTAAATATGGAAAATTTCTACTTAAAAAAAAACTTGAAATGAGATTTGATCGGGTGCACTTGCACCCCCATTTATAACGCTACACCCATCCCTGGTATCAGAAACCTACACTATATTATGGGAATCAAATGACGGTGAAAATTGGGTATTTGATACCCATTAGTAATCTGATATTCTGATGCCCAAACCTTTATCCCTTTTAAAGTAATTCAAACACAGATAAATAAATGTTTAGAATTAAATACTCATTCTAACCTCAAGATATCTGTAATCAAACGATGCATTATGTGTTTATTAGATGGGGATGTAAGATTTTAGGGATGACCAAACCGGAACCAGAATCGGCCTAAAACCGTTGAACCGCCTTGAACTGAAATCAGCCGTAATCGGAACCGTCTTGAACCAGAATTGGTTGAAACCGTAACCGGCGGTTTGGCGGTCCGATTCCGGTTTCTCCATCTGAAACTGTGAATCGGCGGTTTCGAACCGCCTAAGTCGGAATCGGAATCGTTAAACCGTAGACCAAATCGTCAGAAGCATCAAAATTTTCGTCAGATTCATTAAAATATAACCGTTATGCCCATTAGCTAACAACTAGTTGACAAAAAATAGTCGTTTCTTACCGTTTTTAAAACCAGATTTCAGTCCTCAAAAAAATAAAATATTTTTTTGTAATCTTAACACATTTCCTCACCTATAAATACCATCCCCCTCCCCTCACATTTTTTTTCACACTAACTCCATTAACTATCTCTTAACTCTGTAACGAATTTCGTTAATTTATTTGATTCTCTAGCTCGAATCATAATCTAAATTTCATATTTTCATCCAATATCCATATTTCTACCCAACATCTTTATTCCATATATTTTTATATTTTACATTATTAATATTTTTAAAAACCTCACGAGCAAGAAGGGTAGTAAGGGTAGAGGGAAATGAGAATTTTCTTCTCAAGCACCACCACCACCACCACCACCATTTGTTGAAAATGAGGGTGGTCAATTTTATGATACGAGGCTTTCGGACAAAATGAAAATGACTAGGAAGATGATGATGAAGTGTAAGAGCTTCCAAATTTTGTGCCACCACAAAATGTTGATAATCCAACTCCAACTAGTCAATAAAGTGATTGCAATACTATGTAAGCCACAATGGGAGGTCGGCGTCGTAAAGCAAAAAACAATCCCTAGAAGAAATTTGAATCCGAAGTTTCCACGAAATTCTACAAAAAGTCCTCGTTGACACGATGGGGAAGAATTTCAAAGCAATATGCAACATTTGTCCAACGAATAACAAATAAACATATGATTACTCTACCAGAGATGAATACAGTAATTTGAAAAGGCATATAAGAGAAAAACAACCTGGAGAATATGGCATAGATACCACCCAAATACAATTGCAAGGATTCGCGTTCTGAATATATTGTTACATTTTCTCAAAATTCTTGTAATTTATTTACATATAATTATCTAAATCATAAAAGAGAAATGACTAAATTTGTTTGTATGCAACCTCTTCCCTTTAATTTTCCCACTAACGAAGAATGTGAATATTAAATAAGATGTTGTTTTAATCCCGCCGCTAGCAAAGTAGCTCGTACAACCCTCACACGAGATGTTAAAAATATAGTAGGAGAATATAAATTTGATTTATGTAATATTTTTGCTAATTTGTCATCTAAAGTTTCTATTTGTTCTGATATATGTAGTGATAAAAAATAAGACATTTTTATATAGGGATAACATGTCATTGGATTGATTATTTTTAGAAAATTTAAAAGAGGTTAATTACATATAAATTATTTGATAAGGCACATACCACACATAATATTTAAGATTGCTAATATGTTACAAACAAATTTGCATGAATATAATCTCGTTGGTAAAGTGTTTTCAATGTCTTTTGATAATGCTAGTTATAATATCGCTAGTTTGCCCAAATTAATTTTAGTTTGTAGACCATCCATAGGCGGTAGATTTTTTCATATTAGATGCATTTGTCCTATTTTAAACTTATGTATGCATGATGATTTGAGTGCTTTGGAAGCTTCTATGCAATTAAAGATACTGTTTTATGGTATTATGAAGATACCAAAAATTACAAGGCTATGGAAGCAATATTGCACAACCTATGGAAAAAAAAAATAAAAAAGATTTCCAATAGATGTTTCAACTATGATAAAATTCCACCCTTCATGTTTTAGAAGAAACTTATGCTTAGATAAATGAAATTTGCATGTTCTTGGGATCCATTAATTATGGTACCCTAACGGTACAAAATTATATACTACAAAATGAGAAAAATGTGCAAGTATGATTAATCTGTTGAAAAAGTTCGAGACGGCAACCTTGACGTTATCTGGTACGTATTACCTTGTTGATCATTATGTGGAAATTTCTGGTATATTTTCTGAATTTAAAGATGATATTATTATTAAGATGCAGTTTTCAAAATGCGAGAAAAGTGAAAAAAATATTTGCTTAACATTCCTGATATTTTTTGGTTGCTAATTTATTAGATCATAGAGTGAGGGAGTATGATTTAAGTCAATTTTTATAATATTATTATTCAAACTTTTATTTGGTGTGAGATTCCAATATGCTTAACGTAGGTCAAAAAGTTAGTGTTATAAAAGGATTTTTTTCTCAAATAATACATTTTTAAAATTTTATTTACCAAAGCGATTTACAGTTCAATCTTTTTCTCAAAATGTCCCACTTTTTTTAAACTCGCTACACCGTGTAGCGAGTTTATAATTTTTCCAATTAAAATCGCTACACGGTGTAGCGATTTTAAATTTGCTAAATTTTATTTAATATTTATGCTTTAAAAAAAAAAAAACTAAATTTGAAATCGCTATAGGGTGTAGCGATTTCAACCCTGTAGCAATTTTAAATTTAACCCAAACAAACAAAGTCCACGTACGTACGTACTAATAGTAATAATAATAAGTACTTCCTCCCACTTTAAATTATAAAATAATAATATAAAAATTATGTATTAATAAAGAAAATTAAATCGAAATATTATTTTTTTCATCTCAAATAAATATTTTAAAAAATGTACTTCTATAAAAAAAATCATTTCAAAAATAAATATTACTTTCGACTCAAAATGAATAACCAAAAAATAATACTACATTTTTTATTCCAAAAAAATAGCATTACTTCCTTAATCTCAATGAATATTTTAAAAATTAATAATACTTCATTCGCCTCTAAAATTAATGTTTGTAATGTTAGTGTCTTCGTATCAAAATATGATATTACTTTTTGAGGCAAATGAAGAGTATTATTTTATAAAATATTCATTGAGACGAAGGAAGTAATGCTCATTTATTTGGACAAAAAATGTAGTATTATTTTTGGTTATTCATTTTGAGTCGAAAGTAATATTTATTTTTGAAATAATTTTTTTTATAGAAGTACATTTTTTAAAATATTTATTTGAGATGAAAAAAATAATATTTTGATTTATTTTTCTTTATTAATACATAATTTTTATATTATTATTTTGTAATTTAAAGTGAGTGGATGTACTTATTATTATTACTATTAGTACGTACGTACAAGGTGGACTTTGTTTGTTTGGGTTAAATTTGAAATTGCTACAGGGTTGAAATCGCTACACCCTGTAGCGATTTCAAATTTAGTTTTTTTTGTTTTTTAAGCATAAATATTAAATAAAATTTAGCAAATTTAAAATCGCTACACCGTGTAGCGATTTTAATTGGAAAAATTATAAACTCGCTACACGGTGTAGCGAGTTTAAAAAAAGTGGGACATTTTGGGAAAAAGTTTGAACAGTAAGTCACTTTGGTAAATAAAATTTTAAAAATGTATTATTTGAGAAAAAATTCGTTATAAAAACATTTTTAGAAATTTATTAGGAATATAAGTCAATATATGGTGATTTAATAACAAGTGAGCCTTCGGTACTTCAATATTTCTTATCATCATTTGTGACAAATTTTTATGAAAGACAACAATCTCGTGGCGGTGTTAATGGCGAATTTGATAAATATTTAACAACCAATTTTTAACAAGAAAATCCATTTGATATTTTGAGTTGGTGGTAATGGAAAGCACACACTTTTTCTATCATTTCTAGAATTGCACAAAAAGTATTTGCTTGTCCCGCCCGCATCAACGATTTCAGTTGTGGGAATATGGAGCATAATAGTCACAATTTATCATCTGGTAGTTTTGAAGCTTGTAATTTATTGAATGATTGGATTAGACCGGAAAGAAGAAAGTAAGACGACAAGCTTCTTGGTGGTGAAGTTGAATACTTTGATGAAACTAAATCGGGAAAGGATTAAGGTAAATATAATGTAATTTATTTAATTGTTACTTTTTACATGGGTTAAAATTTAGATAACTATTGTAATAAAAAGAGGTAAAACTTCTAATATCTTTCCTTAATTATAAAAGGGCATGGTTTGGTTGTCCCATCATGTAATTTTTTCCCCTCATTTAATTTTTTTCAATAATTAATAAAATTTAAAGGGCACCGTCCTTTTTTCTTATATATACTTTCATTTGTCTAAAAATTTTAACGTTTTTATATACCTTTTTGTAAAAAAAAAGTCTAAAATATTATTTCTTAGTCAATAAAAAATAAATAAAAAAATAAATGGTAATTCGTCCCTCTTTTCTTTAGTATACTTTCATTTATTTAGTTTTTTTCTATTAATATTTGTAAAAAATTTCATTAATTAAAAAAGTCTAAAATTTTATAGCCAAGAAAAAAATAATAAAAAAAGAAATTAAAGGGTAGTCCGTCCCTTTTTTTCTTTTATATACTTTTATTTGTTTAGTTTTTTATATCTTTTTTAATATTATTTTTTGTAAAAAAATCCAGTAATAAAATAAGTCTAAAATATTACTACCTCTGTCCCGGCCGAAGTGTCCCAAAATGGTCTATGCACGAGAATTAAGGAAATTGATGTAGGAAAGAAAAAAAGTGTACTCCCTCCGTTTCACGATAATCTGCAAAAAGATTCCTTTTGGACGTCCCACAATAATATGCACTTTCTCAAAATGGAAATGAGACTCACTTCTCTCTACTCACAACCATTACCCATTTATTCCACTTTCTCTCTCCTACCCATCCATCTACACTCACAACACATCACCTTTTTCACCTTTTACCTTAATTCCCGCACCAAGTTAAAAAATGTATATTTTCGTGGGACGGAGAGAGTATAGTGAAATAAATGTTGTGAGTATGAAAAATGATGTAGGAAAGAGAAAGTGAGGTAAAAAATAGTTAATGAATATTTATTGTGAGTATGAAAAGTTAACCCACCGACAGTCGGTCAAAAACAAAGCGGGAAACCACATTTCACAACATAACTGGCGGGAAATCCCCAAACAGTTTCCAACAAAAAACCCAAAAAAGCCCAATTCCACATAAGCCCTCTTAAATAAAATTAAATACTTTCCCATTTTTCTCTCCCTTTTAACAAGTCGGCCCCTTTTTGTTTCCCCCAAATCCCAGCTCCCTTCCCCCAATCCGTAACTCGATCTCTGCGATTTCTATAGCCATGGCGAAACATTCGAAATCGAAGGAGGAATCGTCGGAGGAATCTCTTTCAATTTCGTCGGAAGAAGAGCAAGTGAATGACCAGGCTAATGAGGTGGTTGAAGAAGAAGACGAGGAGGAACTCGAGGCCGTCGCGAGACCGGTTGATTCCGACGACGATGACGATACTGGTTCCGGAGATGAACAGGACGATGAGGATAATAATAACGAGGTTAGTTTTCACTAACTTTGAATTGTTGTAGTTTACTTGTTTTTTGCTTACTGAGACTTGAGATCTGTAGTTTAGTTTGGTGTACGGGTTGCTTGTTAGGGTTTCTTGTCTGTTAGTTGAGGTGATTCAGTTTGTAAGATTTTTTCGGCATTTGTATTGTGTGAGTTGTAATGGGATTGTTTGCTAGGGTTTTGAGTTTGAAGCTTAATTAGTAGTTAACTGTCATGGCTATACTTGTGCACGTATTGATCTGTTAGCATTTTACGGGATATATCTGTCTAATTTAGTTGGCTTGGTGCAAATTTGATATAGTGCAACTGTGAACTAATGTGTTGTTGGTTAGCAAAACTCATTTTACTAGAGATTGTGATCAGTTTTAATTTCGGTTGATAAATTTCTAAGCTTTAAGGTTTCAGTAAGAATCTAGTTTGTGCATTCATTGTTTTCTCCGGAAGGTTGTAATTACAGTTGTTGGTTAGTTTGTAATCTGTATTTGTTCTCTCTCTCTCTCTTTGCCGAAAGAAAGAGAGTAGAAAATAGAACATATGTGAAACTTTGAATCTTGAAGTTTCAAACGTGTTAAACTTTAACCTTTGAGCCTCCCTCACATGCTTAAATTGTGCATTCATTGACCTTTCCAGAAGGATGAGTAAAAGGGCTATCTTTGCTCTATTCTGTCTGGTTCCCGAGCAAATTGATGAAAGTAGAACAATAGCAAACTTGTTAACAGTTGCTACTTTGGGATCTCCCGTTTGGGTCTCATCTTGAAACTCAAGCTTGATAATCAACTCAACCCATTCCATACAAATATAAAGTTTGATGCAGCAAAATGACGTCCAATATATCAATTATCGCCTAGGGTAGTTGTCCGTTATATAAAGTTTTGACTCTTTATTCTTCAAGTGGAACAGAGTCAGTAGTGGATAGAGCTCTTGTATGATCTCTATATGGATAGTAGTCTGCATTCATCTCCAAAATACAATGTGCTACCTTTTCTTAATTCTTCTGGTAATTGAATCTCTTTATATACTAACCTCTTCTGTGACATTTGAATTGAACTAATTGAATACATCAATGATATTTGATGTAGAGGTTACTTCAAAGGATATGATTATGTACCTGATAAATCTGACTTATTCAGTTGGATCTACTTGAGTGGACTAGAGGAGACATTACTTGAACAACATTAGTTGCTCAAAATAACTTGTGGTCGTTCTCTTTACTTGCAGGATGAGGCTAATAATGAAATTAGTAGCCATGAAAAGGCCAGGCTAAAGGAAATGCAGAAATTAAAGAGACAAAAGGTTCAAGAAATATTGGATCAGCAAAATGCTACCATTGATGCTGATATGGTGGGTTCTTGAAAATCACATAAGGCTTTTTGAATAAACTGCATGGTTATTGTTTGCCGGATATGACATTATATATTAATTAATATTTTGTTAGTTTTATTTGATACGAAGTCCGGCGAGTGATAGTGATTTTACTTTGACAGAACAACGGAAAGGGAAGACTGAAGTTCTTGTTGCAGCAGCCGGAGCTATTTGCTCATTTTGCCAAAAGTGATCAGTCTGCATCACAAAAGAAGGGAAAAGGAAGGTAGATATATATTGTTTGAGTAGCTAAGGGTCATTGTCATTCTAAATGATTATTGCCATATACTTCACCCTTTTTGCATTATTTTTTCACATTTGTTGCATACAAGAATATAGGTTATGATTAAATGTGCAATTTCTAGCCCATATCTTGCTGCTATTTAGCATTTACTTACTTTAATAACTCTATGGGGAGGCTAAATGTTTAGTAGTATTGCTATCAGTTGACATTGTTTTGCCAGAATACATTACTATTTTATTGGTCTGCCTTTTCTCATTTCTGTATAAAACCATAGTGACATAATATAATACAAACTTTTCTTTAGCTGGAGAAAATGGATGTCCATAGCAAACCTGTCATACAACGTGTTCTTATGTAAGTGTATATGCAATTAAGGATTGATTATTGATTCATCTAAATTTATGCAATAGCCTCAAAGAGGAAGAGGATGGTCTCTCTGGCACAGGACATACACGGCTGCTTGTACAACCCTCTTGTAAGATCCTTTTTGTTCTTTCTTAATATTGTGTATGGCTTCTATGGGCCTTCAAAGGTGTACACACTTTAGTGATACCCAACCTTGTTTTTGGTCAGATATTTGTGCATAATAATGTTTTTAACATATCTCTATGACGTGGTTTGATTTTTCTGTCTAGTTTTTTCTCTCTGTTGTATTCATGTAAAAGTTTGAAATAGACTGTTCTAGATATTTCCATTTTAACATTTCAATTCGTTTTCCTGGTCAAAGAAATGATAAGCTAAACAAAGATGTTTTTCATCAACTTCAGTTCAGTAGATTTTTTGCCACTTCTTTTTTCTATCTCTGTTTTGTTCTCCTGCACCCATGTGACTGAAGGATTCTAATCAAAGTATAAGCAGGTAGTCCTTTTTGGTTTCATGATCCTAGTCCATTTTTTTATTATGCTACATCTATCAAGTATGTTGAGATGGTTAGTTATAGATGGATGATTTAATTATCATTTAGAGGCGTGGTTCAGTTGTAGAATTAATTTGTTATTTTTCGTAGGTATCCTGGAAAGATGAGAGATTATCAACTTGCTGGGTTGAATTGGATGATACGACTATATGAAAATGGTATCAATGGTATTCTTGCAGATGAGATGGTAAGTTTGTATCTTTGCCATCCTTACCTTACTATTTGTATTTTTGAATAGCTCTAAATACTTAATTTCATTGATCTTGATGATTTTGTTGTGGGTGTTAAGGGGCTTGGTAAGACCTTGCAAACCATCTCCTTACTTGGCTATCTAAATGAATTTAGAGGGATAACTGGACCTCATATGGTTGTTGCTCCAAAATCTACACTTGGCAACTGGATGAATGAGATTAAACGCTTTTGCCCAATCCTGCGTGCTGTAAAGTTCCTTGGAAATCCTGATGAGAGGGTATGCTACTAAGTTTCAGCCTGGTTAAGAAACTTTTTCTATTCCAATTGTTGTAACTAGATACCAAGAAATTCCTAAATGCCTAATTTTGTAGAAATATACTCCCTCCGTCCCACTTCACTTGACACTAATTTCCATTTTGGTCCGTCCCACCTCACTTGACACTGCCCAAAATGGAAAGTTTTTACACTCACAACACCAATCAAATCACTATTCTCTCCACTCATTCTCTCTCCTATTTTACCTTTTCTACTCACAACATTTTCTTTAATTAATTATCTCTCTTACTTTTTCTTAGTTACCGTGCCCACCTTTTTGGTGCCAAGTGAACCGGGACGGAGGGAGTATACGTGAAGAGCTTCTTGTTGCCGGGAAGTTTGATGTATGTGTCACAAGTTTTGAAATGGCCATCAAAGAGAAGACTACTTTACTCCGCTTTAGCTGGCGTTATATTATAATTGATGAAGCTCATCGGATCAAGAATGAGAATTCACTTCTTTCAAAGACCATGAGGATTTACAATACTAATTATCGCCTTCTTATCACGGGCACACCTCTTCAGGTGTGTTTTTCATAACTTTCCCTTGTGGTTTTCCTGATGAATGCATATGATAGCCCTTCTGTCAGTGCACTAGTTAAATATTATTAAATTGGGAAAAAAGATGTTGATGCCTGTTTTAATTCCAGAGATTTCTAGGATTTAGTGTCTTTTGGACTTTTATAGTTGTGATTGATTCTCTGGGCTGGTGCTGCTCATACTCACCCCTCAAACTTAGTATCGTCACAGGGTCACCTATAAACTAATTTGCTTTATTTACAATGTATTTTTCCATGCATCGACTACAATGAAAGAAGAATATGCAAGGTTTTTGTTATTATTTTCTTGAAAATTACTGAAAGATTTTAATTTTATCTACTTTTGTGTGCAGAACAATCTTCATGAGCCTTTGGTCTCTGCTAAACTTTTTACTTCCTGAGATCTTCAGCTCGGCTGAGATTTTCGATGAATGGTTTCAAATATCTGGTGAAAACGATCAGCAGGAGGTTGTACAGCAGCTTCACAAGGTATACTAGCCAGCCCCCTTTCAGTTATATTTTCATGTTTCATTCAATCTAATCAACTATTAATTTTTTATTACTTCCCTTATAAAATAAATAAATATATTAAGTTCTTGGCTTAACTTGTAAATGGTTCAAATTCGACTCTTACCACCCTCATTTATCCTTTTATTTTTTTTAGAATTTAGAAGAAAAAATCTGCCAACCTGTTTCAATAGAATCACGGGCAAACGGGGTGGGGTGGATCATGCCACACAAGACGGGTCGGACTGGACTTGACGTGCAGGCTCAAATGTATGAAACAAATCCATTCGCAAATCAGACGGGTTGTTGGTTGAACGGATGACGAGTTATCATCAAAGTATATGATACTTGAAATAATAAAGGTAAATTATTTGTCATTGGGACAAAAAAGAAGGAAAAAAAAGAAGAAAAAAAATGATAAATAATTTGTCACTCATCTTTCACATCATACGTAGACACCCCATTCCATCAATTACATCCTATTTAAAATGGACTCCTCTCTCCTAAGCTTCCTCCTCCTTTTCTTTTTCTTCTATTTTTTCTTTTTATTTTCCTTCTCTCTCATTTTTCTTTACAATTACAACCTCAAGCTCCCATTTATTTGATGAGTTGTTACATTTATGCTCGATTGATCGACCCGTTGCATGCTATTGCTTCTTTAAAAATAAAAGATGGGCCAAATTCCCGGCTCGTAATACCCTAACCAATTTACGGAGGACTTACTACTCCTATTTCTATTTAAATCTCTCTCATTTCACACACACGCCTTTTGCAGCAAGCAACGCAACCCTCACTCACCATTTGCATCGACTCAACTCCAACTCTTTCTGAAGATCACAAAATGGTGATTATCATCCATCTTATTCCTAGCTTTTAATTTGATAAATCACATCTCAACTTTTCTGTTGATTTTGATCTATTCTATTTTGTTGTCAATCACAATTTTAGTTCGTAAATTGTATGTGTGTGCGCCCTGATTTTGTTTATCTCTGTATCGTCTCTCTGTGTGTGTGTTTTTTATTGTCTCGGTTCTTATAAATGTGATCTATTTTGTGTGATTGCAGAGTGTGTATTTATGTTTGTGTGTTACAAATATTTGTTAAAATGTTATATATGTGCGTGTGCCTTGATTTCGTTTATCTCTGCATCGTCTTTCTCTCTCTGTGTGTTTATTGTCTCTGTTCTTATTTATGTGATCATTTTTTTTGTGATTGCAGAGCGTGTGTTTGTGCATTATAAGTGTTGTTTAAATGCTATATGTATTTTAACACACTTGTAATGCACAAACACACTCTGCAATCACAAAAAAATGATCACATAAATAAGAACTGAGACAATAAACACAGAGAAAGAGACGATGCAAAGATAAACGAAATCAAGGTACACGCACATATATAGCATTTTAACAAACACTTGTAACACACAAGCATAAATACAAACACACAAAATTGATCACATTTATAAGAACCGAGACAATAAAAACACACAGAGAAAGACGATGCAGAGATAAACAAAATCAGGGCGCACACACATACAATTGACGAAACAAAAATTGTGATTGACAACAAAATAGGATTAAAATCAACAGAAAAGTTGAGATGTGATTTATCAAATTAAAAGCTAGGAATAAAGATGGATGATAATCACCATTTCGTGATCTACAAAAAGACTTGGAGTTGAGCTGGTGCAAATTGTGAGTGAGGGTTGCGTTGCTTGTTGCAAAAGGCGTGTGTGTGAAATGAGAGATATTTAAATAGAAATAGGAGTAGTAAGTCCTTCGTAAATTGGTTAGGGTATTACGGGCCGGGAATTTGACCTATCTTTTGTTTTTAAAGTGGCATGAAACGGGTCGATTAATCGAGCATAAATGTAACAATTCATCAAATAAATGGGAGCTTGAGGTTGTAATTGTAAAGAAAAAAAATGAGGAGAAGGAAAAGAAGAAAAGGAGGAGGAAGCTTAGGGGAGGGGAGTCCATTTTAAATAGGATGTAATTGATGGAATGTGGTGTGTAATATGATGTGAAAGATGAGTGACAAATTATTTATCATTTTTATTCGTTTTAACCTTTTTTTCTTTCTTTTTTGTCCCAATGACAAATAATTTACCTTTACTTATTATTTCGAGTATCCTATACTTTGATGATAACTTGTTATCCGTTCAACCAACAACCCGTCTGATTTGTGTATGTATGTTTCATACGTCAAGTCCAGTTTGACCCGTCTGGTGTGGCATGATTTGGCCCGCCCTGTTTGCCCGTGATTCTATTGAAACAGGTTGGCGGATTTTTTCCTTATAAATTCTAGAAAATTTAAAAGGATAAACGAGGGCGACAGGAGTCAAACATGAACCATTTACAAGTTAAGGCAAGAACTTAACCACTCTATAAATGGCTTACATGTAACATACTTCAGAATAGATGATACTAATTTAAAAAAAATGAAAATTTATATATAAGCGAACTATGCGAGCCTAAAAGCTCGCGGACTTGGCTCGGCCTGTGGCCTAAATTTCAGATTTGACCTGCCTTTTCTACACGGACTGGGCTGAACGGGCGGCGGCGGGCTCACGGGCCGGGCCACATATTCGGGCCGAAGTGTTCATCTTCACTATACTTCCTCCCTCTCAACCCAAAATAATCTAACTTTTAAGTCACAATAATTAAAAATATACAACAAAATATCTATTGTGATTATGAAAAATAAAATAAATTAGAGAAAGTGTGAGATATTAGTTAGTTGATTGTTATTGTTCTTTTTTTTTTTTTTTTTTTTTTAATCAAAATGTGAGGGGCTGTTGGAAATGCAATGAGTTTTATTTTGATGATAGCAATGTAAGAGATAAAGTTGACGGAATGGATTTTCTAATTTATCGCTTGTCAAATGGTTACGGACTTAATAACAACTTAAGTCAAATGTGACAAAAGTTCTATTACAAAGTATCCTATCAAAGCTTCATTCTAGAATATCTTCTTGGCAAGGCTAAACCTTTATCCAAGGCTGGACGCCTAACTCTTCTAAAGGATACGGCCTAGGTATCTCTGGCCAAGATCATCAACAGCGAGTACTGTCAGGGTTCTACTTTATTATAGGCTCCTTCAAAGGCAAATGCCTAATGGTTATGGATACACCTTCAAAAGCAGCGTCCCTTATTTCAAGAAGGCATTGGCTGGCGCATTGGAAATGGGTATAGTGTCAAATTTTGGACCGATCCTTGGCTGACGGCTACTCCTTTGGCTAGCATTGCTCTGTTTCCAATACCAACCTCGTGCTATCCAAATCTGTTGAAAGCTATCGGGAGAATTCAGGCTCGAAATCATAATAAGTAAAGGTCATTGGGACAAAAAAGAAAGAAAAAAAGAAGGTTAAAATGAAAAAAAAATGATAAATAATTTGTCACTCATCTTTCACATCATACTTGCACATAGACGTGACCACGGTTAATTAACCGCGGTTAACCGGTTAATAACCGGCGGTTAACGAAGGTTAAAATCATTAACCGGACTTAACCGTTAACCGTTAAGTCACGGTTACGGTTAACCGGTTAACGGTTAATCCGGTTAACCCGGTTAATAAACGGTTAATTATTTTTATTTTTTTTTCAAGAATGTCAGATTTTTATCTAAAGTTAAAAAAAATAACTTTTTAATAGTTTTTTGAATAAAAAGTTATGTTTTTAACACTTTTTTTTGAAAAAACAGTTAAATATTTAACAGTTTCTGTTAAATATGTAACTGTATTATGTATATGAACCGCTTTTTTTTTTTTTTTTTTTGGATAAATAAAACTATTTTAAATAGTTGTTAAGACTAATATTTTTAGCAAAAAGTTATAGAAAAATAGGTATGAATTTTTAAAGAAATGAAAACTTAATGGATTTAAAAGAAACGGAAGTATATAAAGAAAAAACTTAACTTTTTACAGAATTTCAGATTTTTAATTAAATTTAATATTAAAATATAACTTTGAAATATTTTTTTTGAATAACCGACGGTTAATTAACGGTTAAGTTAACCGGTTAATTAACCCGGTTAACCGGCTAACCGGAGTAAAAATTTCTTAACCTTTGTTAACCTCGGTTACACGGTTATCGGTTAGGCGGTTAAGGCGGTTAGACGGTTAACGGTTTAGGCGGTTAAAATCCGGTTATTAACCTTACGGTTAGCCGGTTAACGCTTAACCTTGGACACGTCTACTTGCACACCCATTCCATCAATTACACCCTATTTAAAATGGACTCCCCTCCCCTAAGCTTCCTCCTCCTCCTCTTCTATTTTTTCTTTCATTTTCCTTCTTTTCTTCTCTTCTCATTTTTTATCTTTACAATTACAACATCAAGCTCCCATTTATTTGATGAGTTGTTACACTTATGCTAAAATCGATCGATCGACTCGTTGCATGCTATTGCTACTTAAAAAAAAAAGATGAGCCAAATTCCCGGCCCGCAATACCCTAACCAATTTACGGAGGACTCACTACTCCTATTTCTATTTAAATCTCTCTCTCTCTCTCTCACACACACACGCCTTTTGTAGCAAGCAACGCAACGCAACCCTCACTCACAATTTGCACCAACTCAACTCCAACTCTTTCTGAGATCACGAAATGGTGATTATCATCCATCTGATTCATAGCTTTTAATTTGATAAATCACATCTCCACTTTTCTGTTGATTTTGATCTATTCTATTTTGTTGTCAATCACAATTTTAGTTCGTAAATTGTATGTGTGTGTGTTTTTATTGTCTCTGTTCTTATAAATGTGATCAATTGTTCTTATAAATGTGATCAATTTTGTGTGATTGCAGAGTGTGTTTGTATTTATGTTTGTGTGTTACAAGTGTTTGTTAAAATGCTATATGTGTGTGTGTATGCCTTGATTTCGTTTATCTCTGCATCGTCTGTGTGTGTGTATGTATTGTCTCTGTTATTTATGTGATCAATTTTTTTATGATTGCAGAGTGTGTTTGTGCATTACAAGTGTTTGTTTAAATGCTATATGTATGTGTGACTTGATTTAGTTTATCTCTGCATCGTGTGTGTGTGTTTTTTTTATAGTATCTGTTCTTATTTATGTGATCAATTGTGTGATTGCAGAGTGTGATTGTTTGTTTGTGCATTACAAAGGTTTGTTTAAATGCTATGTGTGTGTGTGCCTTGATTTCATTTATCTCTGCATCGTCTCTCTGTGTGTGTGTGTTTATTGTCTCTGTTCTTATTTATGTGATCAATTGTGTGATTGCAGAGTGTGTTTGTGTGTATGTGCATTTCAAGTGTTTGTTTAAATGCTATATGCGTGTCTTGATTTCGTTTATCTCTGCATCGTCTCTCTCTCTCTGTGTGTTTATTGTGTCTGTTCTTATTTATGTGATCAATTGTGTGATTGCAGAGTGTGTTTATGTTTGTGCATTACAAATGTTGTTTAAATGTTATATGTGTTTGCCTTGATTTCATTTATCTCTGCATCTTCTATCTCTCTCTCTCTCTGTGTTTTTATTGTCTCTGTTCTTATTTATGTGATCAATTTTGTGTGATTGCAGAGTGTGTTTGTGTTTGTGCATTACAAGTGTTTGTTAAAATGCTATGTGTGTGTGTGCCTTGATTTTGTTTATCTCTACATCATCTGTGTGTGTGTGTGTGTGTTTATTGTCTCTGTTCTAATACATGCAGTTAAATCATGAGGATGATGATAAAGAGGAAGTAAAATGTGAGGGTTTAAGGAAGAAACTGCAGGATAACAATGCTGAGAGAGCTGCGAAAGAAGCTAACGAAAATTCTCCTATTGTTGAAATTGCTGATGAAGAAATTGTCATTGCTGCAGAAGAAAATGTCACTGCTGTTGCGACTAGGGGAGATGCCAATGCCTCTGCCAGTGGAGGAGGGGCCACTGGTTTTGAAGTTGTACTTAACAACCCTGCTACTGTTAGGAGTGTGAAGCTAAAGGCGGGTAAAAACAAGTATAAGAAGAAGAAGAAGAAAGGAGGAAGCTGCCACTCATGATCAGTTGAAGAAATGTGCAAAGGTAATAAATATTATTATTATTATATGTTTTCTTTTCAAGTTGTACCTAATTATCTATCTCAATTTTATTTTTGTATGTTTTTACAGGGCTTGAAGTGATCTGGATTCAATCACCACCTATATATTTTCATATTGTTTCTGTCTGTTTCTTTTTTGGTAATTAGGTTTGTTAAATACTGGAGTAGTGGTATGATCATCTCCCCACCCCTACCCCACCCCATCACTCTCCCACCGTGAATGATGACTATACTTTCTGTCTGTTTCTTTGTTGGTAAACATGGTGATATTTTAGAAAACTAGTAGTTTTCTAAAATATCACCATGTTTACCAACAAAGAAGTTTTCTAAAATATCACCATGTTTACCAACAAAGAAACAGACAGAGACAGAAAGTATAGTCGTCATTCACAGTGGGAGAGTGATGGGGTGGGTAGGGGTGGGGAGATGATCATACCACTACTCCAGTATTTAACAAACCTAATTACCAAAAAAGAAACAAACAGAAACAATATGAAAATATATAGCTGGTGATTGAATCCAGATCACTTCAAGACCTGCAAAAACATAAACAAATAAATAAAAATTGAGAGAGATAATTAGGTACAACTTGAAAAGAAAACATATAATAATAATAATATTTATTATCTTTGTACATTTCTTCAACTGATCATTAGTGGTAGCATCCTCCTTTCTTCTTCTTATTATTCTTGATTTTACCAGCCCTTGGCTTCACATTCCCAACAGTAGCAGTAGCAGGGTTGTTAAGTACAACTTCAAAACCAGTGGCCCCTCCTCCACTGCCAGAGGCATTGACATCTCCACTGGTCGCAGCAGTGACATTTTCTTCTGCAGCAATGACAATTTCTTCATCAACAATTTCAACAATAGGAGGATTTTCGTATAGCTTCTTTCGCAGCTCTCTCAGCATTGTTATCCTGTAATTTCTTCCTTAAACCCTCACATTTTACTTCCTCTTTATCATCACCCTCATGATTTAAGGACCACATAGAAAAAAAGTTGATTTTAAGAATAAAAAATGGATGAATATCCTTGTTATTCATTTTCAGATTTATAGTTTGACAAATATACAAAAAAATATTGATAAAAAATCATCTTATAAAAAAATTAAGACAATGATACAAAGTAAGAGTATAATTTATATTGAAATAAAATACTGTAGTTATTTATTTTAGGACAAAAGGAATAAGTTTGAATTTGTAAAAAACATGCATTTTAATAGGATAAATGCAAGGTAACCATAAATCAAATTTGCTACTACTATTAAGTTCATTTTCATCAAACAAATAGCTGAGATTATTTCACACATCCCCTTCTAATTAGCTTCTTATTGATGCCAAAAAATGATTTAAGAAACAATAATCAAAGCGGTTCACTGTATTTTTCATCCAAAAGGAGTCAAACAATCAATAATGTACGAATAAGGGGCATAAAATAGTCACTAAAATTTGTTCACAAAATTTTAGGTGTAATGATTTTATTGGTGTTTTAAATTAGAGTGTAGTGGGTACACTATCGGTACAACCAATAAAATATCGTCTAACTCATTTTGTGAGCAAGATTTTGTGCCCCTAGCATTGCTCATAATCTACTCCTGTTTTTCTTGGTTTTCAAAATTTATTACAGTCGAAGTATTTTTCGTCAACTACACAACTTAACAGCTACCAAGCAATTACAGCCGATCAACGATGGCCAGAATAGCCCCCCTGTTCCGGCTTTAGCTTTTGCTGATGACTGCATTTTTTTTCTTTGTAATACTCTCAAAAATGCAAACCTCCTCTCGTCCACCTTAGCTTCTTTTTGCCAAGCCTTTGGGCAATCTCTCAACTTTGACAAATCCTCTATTCTCTTCTCACCCAAAGCATCTTCCTCCAGTAAAAATGTCACCAAAATGGAATTAGGCATCCATTCGCATACATCTCATGATAAATATTTAGGCCTGTCGCTTATCACAGGGAGAGTGACGAAGTTCTATTCCAAAGTATCCTATCAAAGCTTCAATCTAGAATATCTTCTTGACAGGCTAAAACTTTATCCAAGGCTGGACGCCTATCTTTTCTAAAGGATACGGCCAGACGTATCATATGTCCTCCTTCCCCGTCCCGAAATCAATCCTGAAAAAATTCACAACATCAATGAGGAATTTCTACAGGTCTTCTTCCATCTCCTCGCGTGGTGTACAATTGATTTCTTGGGATAAGCTCTGTAAACCCCTCATTGAGGGAGGTCTGGGCTTAAAAAATTTGGATCTTATGAATAAAGATCTAATGTTAAAGCTGCTTTGGAGACTCCTCTATCACCCTACATCTCTCTGGGCCAAGATCACCAACAGCAAGTACTGTCAGGGTTCTACTTTATTATAGGTTCCTTCAAAGGCAAATGCCTCTTGGTTATGGATACACCTTCAAAAGCAGTTTTCCTTATTTCAAGAAGGCATTGGCTGGCGCATTGGAAATGGGTATAGTGTCAAATTTTGGACTGATCCTTGGCTGACTGCTACTCCTTTGGCTAGCATTGCTCTGTTTCCAATACCAACCTCGTGGCTATCCAAATCTTTTGCAAGCTATCGGGATAATTCAGGCTGGAAATCAGGTGTTTTAAGGTTGTTTTTGCCAAATAACATTATCCATCTATTGCAGGCTTTTCCTTGGCCCATTTACCGAACTCCTGATACTCCGTCTTGGATTACGAATAAAGGAAATCTATTTTCGGTTCGTTCTACTTGCAACTGGCTCAATGACATAGCCCATCCTCGGAGCCATACTGCTTTCATCCCGTGGCACAAACTTTGGAACTTTCTGTGTACATTTCGTTTAAAGCTTTTCGTCTGGATGGCGTCTCAAGGTGCGCTCCCAACAGCTTCTTCGCTAGCGGAACACATGATCATTTCATCATCTTTATGTCTGCTATGCCACCAAAATGAGGAAACTCTTCAGCATCTCATTAACGACTGCCCATCCCGTCTGCTAGTAACCTGGACATGTGGTATACAACCTATGATATCCCCAAATTTGTTCATACACATTTTGCAGACTTATGGGCCATCTGTACAAATCCAAAATCAGTGGGTAGAATGATTCTAAGTTACTGGTTAATATGGAATTGTCGGACATATTCCGATCCTCCCTACCAAAATCCTTAGACATTTGCAGCTTGCTTCAAATGTGTTTCTTACTTACAAGCTCGTCTCAAACCTAAACCACCTCCTACTTTCTCAATTAACATATCCTGGCAACCTTCGAAATACACAAATTTTAAGCTGAACACTTACGGCGGCGCATCTAAAGGAAATCCTGGTGCAGTAGGCATCATTCGAAATCAAATGGGTTAGTGCGTATTGGGTTTTCTCAAAGTATTGGGCATACAACTAATATGATTGTAGAACTTTGGGCTATTTGTAGCGGCATTCTTTTAGCTTTGGAAAACAATAAAAATCTTCATGTTGAAACTGACTCTCATGTGGCGTTCACTGAGTTATGCATGACCATGCATGCCCCTCCTCATCTTTCTAGCTTGGTGACGGATTGCAAAAATATTTTTGGTTGTTTTGAGAGGCCGTGGATCTCTTTTCCTTATAGGGAAGCTAAAACGGTTGCAGATATATTTTTTGGTTGTTTTGAGAGGCCGTGGATCTCTTTTCCTTATAGGGAAGCTAAAACGGTTGCAGATATTTTGGCTAAAGTTGCAGCTTCTCATGAGTCCTTAGATATCTCTTTTGTCGATGCTCCTCCTTATGTTGTTAATATTTTGTTGGGAGATATTCAAGAATACGCTAAGCCTCGAAAGGTTACTAGTTTTGGAGTTTGTACGCTCTTGTAAAATACTAGTTGTATTTCCTATTTTGTTTATATATATTTGCTCTGTTTGGTAAAAAAAAAGTGTGGGAGAGAGATTGATGGAATAGGATTGTGCTATGATGGGAAAAGAGGGAAATGAAAAAACAAATAAGAGAAGATTTTCAGAATTTACGAGTATGGGGTTTCAAGGTTGGGTGCTACTATTCATACTACCAAGTAGTGTAAAAAACCTAATAAAAAGTTGTATAATTATTATTTAGTGGTATGCATTAACTACTGTGTTTTACAATTACTAACTCATTGATTTTTGCTGGCCTAGGTGTCATGATTTGGGACAACTAGATTATGTAAATTCACTTTGACAATTTTCTTTCTCTTTTGCTCTTCCACAAAGCAATTTTTTATTGTATATTTCAATTAATAATTTAAGTTTTAAAATATAAACTTCCTTGTCGACCCTCGGCTACCCCAGTTGACACAAAACCCAAATTAGGTGCTGCTACGAGTCCTCCGGCTCTGGATCCATTTTTATATAGAAGCTTAGCAGGTGCGTTGCAGTATCTTACTTTTACTCGACCAGATATCACATACGCAGTGCAGCAAGTTTGCTTATATATGCATGATCCGAGAATGGAGCATTTAAATGCTCTTAAGAGAGTTATTCGGTATGTTAGTGGCACCCTCCAGTATGGGTTATTTCTCTATCCATCCGATACTAGTTCATTGGTTTCATATACCGATGAGGACTGGGCTAGTTGCCCGGATACACGGCGTTCCACATCTGGTTACTGCATGTTTTTAGGTGATAATTTGGTGTCTTGGTCCGCCAAACGTCAACCTACCGATGCGGACTGGGCTGGTTGCCCCGATATTTTTACAAAGGGTCTTCCTTTGATTTTGTTTGAAGATTTTCGAGACAGTCTCAGTGTCCGTCAACCTCCCGCTTCGACCGAGGGGGTATGTTAGAATATTAGATTAGGTGTTATATTAGGATAATATTGTGTATATATTTCTATGTATCTCCTCTATATTTTTAGGATCAAGATTAGTGATTAGAATAATATTGTTACCATAATGATAGGCTAGAATTGAGGAGTTTTGTATTTGTATATAATGTAACTTTATGAATGAATGAAGAGATACGGAAATGATTTCCTTCCGAAAGAGAGCGAGAGAATAAGAAAATCAGTGAAGAAAAAGGGTTTACAGAAAGAAGCAGGGCAAAGTTGGGTTGAAGTTGACAAAGAAGTACATTTCTTCTACAACAGAGATGACAGACATTTACTGACGGAAAAGATTCATGTAGTTCTGAAGGAGGTAGAGCGGAGAAAGAAGGAAGAGATTGGTTATGCTTCTGAAGTGAGGTTTGTGATGCATGATGTGGAAGAGGAGTCGAAAATGGAGAGTTTACGAGTTCATAGTGAGAAGTTGGCTATTGGTTGGCATTAGTTTGTGGTGGAGCGGATAAAAAGGAAAGGCCGATTCGGATTTTTAAAAAGTTAAGAGTTTGTGGGGATTGTCATAAGTTTATTAAGGGTTTGTCTAAAATTCTTGAGGTTGTTTTCATTTTTAGAGATGCTAATAGGTTCCATAAGTTTGAAGGCGGTGTGTGCTCTTGTGGAGATTATTGGTAAGAAAAACATGTTTGTACCATTTCTACCCAACTAGTTGGGCAGTAGTATTTGCAAATATATTCCTTACATTATATTTTTCATAACCTGATTCCCATCTTCTACATTTTCTTGCAATCAAATGTAAAAACTGACGGAGTGTTAATTTGTTGACAACACTGGATGGAAACTTAATGAGTTTCTTTAGAAATTATGATATGTACCATTGCATTTTAAATAATTCACATTTTTCACTATGGAATCAGTTAACTTGATCACCCGCCTTAAAACAACTATATCGCCCTGAAGACGTTCATAATTTTTCCCGTTTACCCTAATTAAAAAATCTTACTTCAATATACATCCACTTGTGGTGGCGGTGTAGTAAATGTGTGTGTGTGTGTGGGGGGGGGGGGATAATGATGAATGAACGGAATATAGAAAATGTGAATTAGTTGAACATCGGGGGCAGACATTTCAATTTTCTGGAAATTCGTTAAGTTTTTCATCAATTTTCGTCAAAATATTTAACGCTCCATCAATTCTTACATCATAGTCGAACAAAATATAAAAGTTGAAGATCGGATTGCAAAAATTACAATGCTAGGAACAAAATCTCAAGTAAGTAGATTACAAGAAACCAAGTCAATCAAGTGATAAAAATTGGATGTTTACATTTGCTTTCTCATTTGAGTGTGGTAATTATCAGACAAGATTACATAGACAAATGGATTACAACTTGCATATTGTACATATCATCAACTAGAACTCCTACCATCCACGAAAGGGCAAATATGGAATTTTACTCAAATCCGTGCCTACCTACTTTCTAAACTATAACTTGTATGTAGCCGGATACACGAAGGTGTAGCTGCTGCAGCACCACCAGGTGTACCATAATCATACGCACCATAGTTGCTCTGTCCACCATACGGCCCATGTCCAACGTAGGATGCACCGCCGCCAGGGGCGGAGCCAGGAATTGGCTGAGGGGGGGGGCAAGAAAAAAAAATTTCGGGTCGGACAAGTAAAAAATGGGTCGAATCCATGAAATACAATGTATTTTAGTTAACAAAAATGATAAAAGTAAATAATTCAAAGAACGATTGAAATAATGTTGAAGTATTTAACGCAAACAATTTATTAAAATATATTACTCGTACAAAAAAGAAATTCAAATTTGCTAATTAAACTTGAGATAATAGGAAGAAAGACCAAAAACAAAAAAAATGGGAAAAGCCTAACGAATTAATTAAGATTGAAAAAATGTAAGGAAATTAGGAGAAAGAGAAAAACAAAACTGTTAAGAGAAAGAATAGCAAAGATGGAAGACAAAATTAATTAAAAATGTAGGTAGCAGGGTTCGAACATGGATTTGAAAGGAAACACCAAAGGCTTTAACTTCACCCCTTCTACCGCTGAACCACACCACTCACTGGTGTTAATCTTGAAGTTAATTATATATATACATATATGACAAAAATATGGTGGGGGCAAAAAAAAAAATTTCCACTGCATTTTCGCCGCTGGGGGGGCGAGTGCCCCCACCTGCCCCCCCTGGATCCGCCCCTGACCGCCGCGGACCCCAGCTGCTCCAACATCCTGTGGTGGGTACCCATGTTGTTTGGGAATTCCAACAGGACTTTGAGTGTGAGGTCCTGTGATATCCCCATCCTACATCGGAAATATGTGAGAATTTAATGTGATATATAGAAGGCTCATGCACTGCTACTAAGCATCAAATCATCCATTGGACTTTTGGAGACCTGTGATGGGCTGTGGTTGACCCAATTGTGGGTCAGTGTGTGATGCATGCATAGCGGGTCGGGCTTCGGGCTCGGGTCGTTACAGCTCCACTATATGCCCCTCCGTATGAGGCTGCAGTGGGGCCCTCATACACACTTGGGCTCGGGTAGTTATAAGGTGTTGCAGCATATCGGGCAGCTCTGGGAGCTGATGTGTTGGGGGAGGGTTCCTTTGGCGGAAAGCTGGGGAGGTATTAGAAAATCTGCCCGATTTTGGCGGTCAGAAAGAGGAGGAAGACGCACCTCCTCCCTTGCCACTTCCTCCGTGGGCCCGCTTGTTCGAAGGCTTGCTTGTGGAGGCTGCACTCTTCCTCTTATCTGATTTTGTCTTCTCCAGTAGTGTGGCCCGGTTTTTTAGGTTGTCTATGGTGATTTGGGACTCGAGTTTATGGTCTTCAACACATTTTATAATAGATCTGATGCCATTCAACTCCGAATTGTTGGCCTCCTCCTGAAATAAAAGGAAACAAATATAGGTGGTTGATTTAAATCCTAAACAAGAAGCAGTTGGAGGCTTTATAGGAGGCTTTGATTATTACTCCCTTCGTCTCATAATAAATGTCCCACTTTCTCTTTTTGTTTGTCTCAAAACAAAGGCCGCTTATCTAAATAAAGAAATACTCCCTCCGTCCCAATCTAAATGTCCAAAAATGGATCCGGCGCGGGAATTAAGGAAAGTGAGGTAGGAAAGAGAAAAAGTTTAAATGTTGTGAGTATGAAAAATTAAATAGGAGAGAGAATGAGTGGGAGGAATAGTTAGGAGAGAGAATGTTGTGAGTGTAAAAGTAAAGTAGGAGAGAGAATGAGTGGTGGAATAGTGAAAAAAACTTCACAAAATCTAGGGAGAAACGCGTTTCTCCATAAGTTATGGAGAAACGGGTCCCGACATGTCGCGCGACAATGAGCTAGATAGCCAGAAACCTTCAAATGAATATCCAGAAACCTTCAAAATGTTTCTGGATATATATTTGAAGGTTTCTGGATATCCAGAAACCTTCAATAGCAATTTCTGGATATGCCCTAACACATTTCTGGATATGCACCTAACGGTTTTACGGATATGCACCTAACAGTTTACGGATATACATTTCACATCCTTCGGCTATCAAATACAAAGCTTCGGATATCAACCGCAAAGCTTCGGCTATCAAATGCAAAGCTTACGGATATCCAGAAGCTTTTGATCTTGGCCTTGGGTTTTTTTTTCTGGTTATCAAATGTAAAGCTTCTGGCTATGAAAAACACGTTTCTCCATAGTTATGGAGAAACGCGTTTCTCAGCAGACGCACTCAAAAAACTTTTCTTTTTTGGAAATGGGACATTTTAAATGGGACGCCAAAAATGGAAAGTTTGGACATTTAGATTGGGACGGAGGGAGTAGTATTAGTGCAGTTTTACCAAGGGTATGGTACAAGTGTTGTACAAACAAGTAGAAGAACATTCTTTATAACATTGACCGACAAGTAAAATGTGACATTATCATGGGACGGAGGGAGTGTATGCTTAAAATATGAGAAATTTTAGCCAAGTAAAATATTGACCTACAGGGCCGGCCTTAAGGATGAGCGGGGTGAGCGCTCGCTCCGGACCTCATAATTTTGAGGGGCACCATTTAAAATAAAAAAAAACCATTATATATATGTATTATATTTGAAAAAAAATAAAAATCATTCAATTAGGTAATTTGAGTCAAATTAGGTAGTATATTAAAAACCATATTATATAGTATTCTAACAGAAATATACTTCTTTATTTACATTTTAACAGATTTTTTGATAGGATTAAATTAATTATTAATTCCACGGCATTTAACGCGGCTCCTCGTCTTCCTCCTCCATTCGGCTCCATCAACAGTCGCTGTATTCTTCTCCTCTCCAACGCCTTTGTGTTTTACAACTACAAATTCTCTTTTCCAAGTTCTCAATAGAATATCAAAACTTTCTTTCACAACTACAATAGCAAAATTCACTTTCATCTGCAATAGAGAAAATCCGACTTCAAACTACTCCGTTGCAGATTCATGATTCATCTCTTTGCCGGGTTCTTTCGTTCTTTTCATACTTTATAATTTTAAGATATGAGTTCTAGAATTAGGAAACAAGATTCCGGATGTGAAAAACGTAAAAAGCAAAAAAGAATTAAAGTTTTCAATCAATCTTGCATTTTATGTTTTGTAAGTGTTTTTGGGGCCTCATTTTGAACTTTGCACAGGACCTCTAAATTATGAGAACTGGCCCTGTTGACCTATAAGAGAAAAAGATCAGTATCAACATACCACTGAAGAGGAACTGTGGTGACCACTCTTTGCGATAGTATTAGCAACTTTAAGGCATTTAAAAAGAAAGGATTTGAGCAGGTTAACAGGAGGGAAGCGCTCAGCCAGTCAACCCAGACTCAGACGCAAAATATACGGCATCGATCTCCTTCCCACTCTTTACCAGTTCATCAATTATATCTGGCAAGCAAATAAATCACTTTCATCAATATATTATTGGGTTAATTACAAATTAGGGCCTGAAGTTTCACATGAGGTCCCCAAGAGGGGCCTGACTTTTTTTTTTTAGCGATTTAGGGCCTGACTTCACATTTTTTTATCAAATCAGGGCTTTTTGACGAATTTCATCCAAAAATCCGTTAAGTTAAAGAAAAGTTAACGAAGGGACTAGTTTGTAATGATTATTTGTTTTAAGGGGTCAAATGCAAAGTTTAAATATAAAGTGTTCAAATTTTATTTCTTTTTCCAAAATAATTAATATTATCTTAATTCTAAAATAATTAATATCCGAAATAAATATATTTTTTTTAATTTTTATATTAAAAAAATAAAAATATTTTTTTTTTACTTTTTATGTCACAAAATAATTAATGTTCGTAACATATAATGTATTAAAAAAACTGAAAATTTTAATTATTTAATATAATGTTAATATATTACGAACATTAACTATTTTTTAACATAATAATAAAAAATAAATTAATTTTATTTTGTGACATAAAAGTAAAAAAATATTTTTTTTTCAAAACTATAAATTATTTAATATAATTTTAATATACTACGAACATTAACTATTTTTTAACATAATAATAATAAATAAATAAATTTTGTTTTGTGACATAAAAAGTAAAAAATATATTTTTTTCAAAAATATTAATTATTTAATAAATGTTAATATATTACAAATATTAACTATTTTTTAACATAATAATAATAATAAATAAATTTTGTTTTTGTGACATAAAAAGTAAAAAAAATATTATTTTCAAAACTATTAATTATTTAATAAAAGGTTAATATATTACGAACATTAACTATGTTAAAAAATAGTTAATGTTCGTAATATATTAAAATTATATTAAATAATTTATAGTTTTGAAAAAAAATATTTTTTTACTTTTTATGTCACAAAAAAAAATTAATTTATTTTTATTATTATGTTATAAAATAGTTAATGTTCGTAATATATTAACATTATATTAAATAATTAAAATTTTCAGTTTTTTTAATACATTATATGTTATGAACATTAATTATTTTGTGACATAAAAAGTAAAAAAAATATATTTTTATTTTTTTAATATAAAAATTAAAAAACATATATTTATTCCGAATATTAATTATTTTAGAATTAAGATAATATTAATTATTTTGAAAAAAAAAATAAATTTTGAACACTTTATATTTAAATTTTGCATTTGACCCCTTAAAACTAATAATCATTACAAACTAGTCCCTTCGTTAACTTTTCTTTAACTTAACGGATTTTTGGATGAAATTCGTCAAAAAGCCCTGATTTGATAAAAAAAATGTGAAGTCAGGCCCTAAATCGCTAAAAAAAAAAAGTCAGGCCCCTCTTGGGGACCTCATGTGAAACTTCAGGCCCTAATTTGTAATTAACCCTTTTATTTTCTTTTGGCTCAAGGGAATGCTCCATCCGCCGAAGGCTCATACTTTACGTTAATATATAACTTTATATTAACTCAATGAGTCTCGAACGAGATACCTTTCTTTTGGTTTTGTTGATTATATGTAAATTTTACACTCAATTAGGTATCTAGCAGACTCAACCTTTGATGTCGGGTTTGATATTTATTTTATACAGAAGCAATTTCAAGTTCATTTTGACCATACAATCTTCCATTTCACTGCTTTGATATGTTCTAAGCTTATTGCTTATAAAACATATGAATTTCTAACATGGTTGTGATGCTTTGTCCAATATCTGACCTCTTGTAAATGTTCTTTGAGACCATCTCCAGCACTGCGTCAAATCCTTGCGTCAACGTCAAATTGACGGAAAATGGAGCTCCAGCAACGACGCCATCTTCCACGCCATTTTAGCGTTGCCCCTTATTTGCGCCAAATTTGGCGCACCAAAATCCTTTGCGCCATCCTAATTTTATTTCTTTTTTTTTTTTTAATTACCCAAGAAATCTGGAAGTAGAAGGGGAAGGGGAAGGGGAAGGGGAAGTGGAAGGAGAAGGAGATTACCTTGATTTTGGTGGTGGCGGTGGCGTTGGCGATGGCGATGGCGGCTGCGGAGAACAATTTTAATCGCCGTCTCTTTCTCTCTTTTTCTCACAGTTTCTCTCTCTTGCGTTTTTCTCTTGAGTTTTTGAGGTTAAATTGAGGAGAGAAAAGTGATATTTATTATTTATATTTTAGAATTTGTATTAAAAAGCTCACTTTGAATTTAGAGATGCCTTGATTGAACATTTATGGGATGAATATGTGAATTCAGAGAATTAAATGTTCATTTATTATTGTTATGTAACTTAATTTTCTGTTGAAATTGTATTTTTAAGCATTTTGTTTTAATTATCTATTTTAATGTTTCTTTTAATAAATTTTTATTTTTATCTTCAATTTATTTATTTATAGTTATTAATTGTCTAATTTAAGTTTTATGGCATACTATTTAATATAATGTAATTTGAATAATATTAAATAAGATTAATGAAAAAATCTTTTAATTAAATGAAATAACAAGCATATACTGAAAAGATTCTTATTTGGTGCAAAATTTGGAGTAAGCTGCTGGAGATGGTGTGAGATATTTGGTGCTGAAATTGCACCAATTTGGTGTTTTGGAGTAAACTGCTGGAGATGGTCTGAGAGCTGGTCCCAGTCTATAGGTCTACTTGCTTTGGACGTCTGTCCTTGGTTTTTGTTCTATCATTCTACGTTCATATCATTTAATGGGATCTTCTTGATAGTTACTACTTTGTATTAAGTTACCAATGGATCGAAAAGCTTAAGCATGCATACAGGGGCCGAATAATGTGTATGTTTTTTTAGTTTTATATGGGTTAGTTGATTTTTCACAAGATCTAATCTATTTTGGAAAGCAAATCCTGTTTGGATTGGGCCAAAGGTCGGGTTATATGAAGTTCCTCTTATATAGATGTTTTAGGTGACCAAATTGCTTTACACTACTGGTAGATACTAAAAGTAAATTAGTGGAAGGGTGGGGACTAATTGAAACGAACCTAAAAAGGGCATTGGAATCTGTTCAAACCACAAGGGTGGATATGGAATCAATCTGTAACTATGTACTGAAGATGTTACTTCATGGTGGAGCACTTAAACTCTTACTTAAACAAAATCTGTTTCAACCATCATTGAAGAAACAACGCTAATTTACTCTAAAACATATACACCCCCTGTCCCAGAATAATGTTGGGATTGGAGTCCTAAACTACGAGGAAAAGGAGTCTAAGTCGGAGGAGTTGGTGAGATCAAGGAGGAAAAATCGTGGAGGAGTTTCTTTTGCACTGGGCGACCGCCCATGGTGGTGGTGGGCGACCGCCCACATGGACAGTAGCATGGCTCGTGGGAATTTCTTCTTGGGCGACCGCCCATGGGGTGGTGGGCGACCGCCCACGTGTCGGGGAGAGTTTTTCTGCAACTGAATTGTTTCCTATTTTGATACAAACTCTTCTTAATTTGATTTAGGGTTTCCTTGTACTGCTATATAAACATAGATACGGCCTAGAACACATTGTAGTTGTAGTAGCAACATATTAGAAGGTGTCTAATACAATATTGGCTTGGCAATTGCCCCCGGACGTAGTTCATGTGTTGAATGAACCGGGTAAACAATTTCTTGTGTTTTTGTGTGTGTGTTTCTTCCATTATTGTGCTTGTGGGTATTTTGTTCTTTGTCTAGATTGCAACGGGGTACCACCAAATTCACAACAACTGGTATCAGAGCGTTGGTTCGGGGGATTCAAAGTTTTTCATTAGTTGATTAATTTTGAATCACGTTCTTGGGGACTTGGTGAAGCAATCAGATGAAGAACTCAATCGAGAAATTCAACGGTGTGAATTTCACGTTCTGGAGGACGAGGGTTGAAGATTACCTTTATTGTAAGGATATTCATAAACCCTTGAAGGAGAAACCCGAAGACATGTCACAAGGGGATTGGGAGACGTTAGATCGGAAGGCGTTAGGAGCGGTGAGGTGCGCTCTAACCGACGACGTTGCACGAAACGCTATGGAGGCCAAGACAACAGTGGAGTTGCTACAAACGCTGTCAGACATGTATGAGAAGCCGTCTAATATCAATAAGGTGCATTTGATAAAGAGGTTTACGAATGCGAAGATGTCAGAGGGGCAGACAGCGGCAAGTCATATCGGCAGTTTCAAAGGTATGGTGGACCAATTGAAAAGTGTTGATATTACTTTCTCCGATGAAGTGCTAGCATGTTTTCTACTAAAATCATTGCCTGATAGTTGGGAGGTTACTGTCACAACGATTAGTACGTCGAAAACAGCATTGGTGTATACGGAGGTTAGAGATCTCATCCTTCAAGAGGAGTTGAGAAGGAAAGAGAAAAGGGGAGAATCTTCCATAGATGGGGCTGCACTTAGGGTGGAGAGAAATAGGGGAAGGGGAGGATCGAAAAAGGGGAAAAAGGTCAAGTGCTACAATTGTGGCGAATTAGGTCATATCAGTTATGACTGTCCGGGCAAAGATGGTAGTGCACACGTGGTGGATGATGGTGGGGATGTATTAATCCTAGGAGAGGAGCAGTCGGGTGAAGATTGGGTGTTGGATTCTGGAGCTTCTTGTCATGCTAGTGGGGATGCAGAATCAATGGAGCGGTATAAAACTGGAGATTTTGGGGTTATCTATCTTGGTGATGGTCAACCATTGAAAATCAAAGGTAAGGGGGATGTGATGATGAAGACACCTAACGGGGCTGTTTTACAACTACACAATGTGATGCATGTTCCGGATTTGAGGAGAAGAGTGATTTCTGTGGGACAACTTAACAGTGAAGGGTATGGTGTGACCTTCATTGGTGGGTCTTGGGAAGTCACAAAAGGGGCTAAGGTGATAGGTCATGGGGTTAAGGAGAAGATGTTGTACTCTACCTACAATGTCGATATTCGTTCCGGTGGGAGCAAGAGGCTAAAGAACCGGCCTATTGGTGTAGAAAGGAGAGACATCAAGAAACGGT
Organism: Adenophora triphylla var. japonica; assembly: GCA_022495995.1. Lineage (NCBI taxonomy): Eukaryota > Viridiplantae > Streptophyta > Magnoliopsida > Asterales > Campanulaceae > Adenophora > Adenophora triphylla. Next base: position 305,402 of record JAFEMH010002219.1, read on the forward strand.
ATGTTAGGGGGGAGAAGGACACAAAGTTGTCAACGCGGTGTGGAAGTCCAAGTGCCCTAACAGAGAGCGTATTCAGACCAAAAGAAGACGATGCAAGAAACAAGGTACGTCCAAGTTTCAAGGGGAAGCATTGCGAGGAAGGTGGGTCTGGAGGGAGAAGGCGAAGTTAGACTTGCGGGGAGAAATCAAGGTAGAAGCTGATTTGGGGAGGCAAGAACTATCTAACACGGAGAGGTTGAAACGTCGCTTGGTTTCAACTCGCCTTAGTACTTGAGCAGGTGGCTCGGTAGTGTCAAGCAAATATGGGGGAAATGTGTTCGAAGGTCTTTACTCCGTGGTGGGAGTTGATGGGTGTTTATATGCTTATTAGTTTAGTCTCCGGTGGGAGATTGTTGGGATTGAAGTCCTAAACTATGAGGAAAAGGAGTCTAAGTCGGAGGAGTTGGTGAGATCAAGGAGGAAAAATTGTGGAGGAGTTTCTGTTGCACTGGGCGACCGCCCATGGTGGTGGTGGGCGACCGCCCACATGGAAAGTAGCATGGCTCGTGGGAATTTCTTCTTGGGCGACCGCCCATGGGGTGGTGGACGACCGCCCACATGTCGGGGAGAGTTTTTCTGCAACTGATTTGTTTCCTATTTTGTAGGGGTGTGCAACAAAACCGAAAAACCGAAAAAATCGGACCGAAACCGAGAAAACCAGACCGGAAAAACCGAAACCGACAAAACCGAAATGTTAATGGTTTTAACCATTTAAAAACTGAAACTTTCGGTTTCGGTTTTGGTTTCAAATGAAAAACCGAGCCGATAAAACCGAACCGAACCTATATTATTAAGACGACGTGTCATTTTAATATATAAATAAATTTCATCATCTCATCTTGCTTTGGAGTTAAAATTATGCTTACGGTAGTTTAACTGTTATTTGTAGTGGCAGGTGAAACACTTAAATTTGTCATGAAAATCTTAAGTACTTTAGTATTGCATCTTCTAATCTTGCTTTGTTAATAAGGGGATTAATAAATTTCATCTTGCCAAATGTAACAATCATAATCCAACCATCAATATATGCATGTTCTTCTCATCTTGTTGAAACCGAACGGCACCGAACCAAACCGACACCAAACCGAAACCGAATAAAACCGAAACCGAATAAAATCGAAGCTTAATGGTTTTAAAATACAAAAACCGATATCTTTCGGTTCGGTTTCGATTTTAGCCTAAAACCGAACCAAACCGGACCGAGCACACCCCTACTATTTTGATACAAACTCTTCTTAATTTGATTTAGGGTTTCCTTGTACTGCTATATAAACATAGATACGACCTAGAACACATTGTAGTTGTAGTAGCAACATATTAGAAGGTGTCTAATACAATATTGGCTTGGCAATTGCCCCCAGACGTAGTTCATGTGTTGAACGAACCGGGTAAACAATTCTTGTGTTCTTGTGTGTGTGTTTCTTCCATTATTGTGTTTGTGGGTATTGATTTCTTGTCTTGATTGCAACGGGGGTACCACCAAATTCACAACAAATCTAAGTGAGGATGTGTATATGAAGGTACCCTTGGGACATCCATCTTCATCTTCCAGCAAAGTTTGCAAACTAAAGACATCATTATATGGCTTACGACAAGCTCCTCGGTGTTGGTTTGCAAAGTTTTCCGTGGCGCTAACACAATACGGGTTTACTCAATCATGCTCAGATTATTCTCTCTTCTCTCTTCAGACTTCCACTTCTGAAATTCATGTGCTTGTGTATGTTGACTTGGTTATTGGAGGCAATGATCCGACTGCAATTCGTCGTTTCAAAGCCTATCTCAGTCGTTGCTTTCATATGAAAGACCTTGGCCGTCTCAAGTATTTCTTAGGTCTTGAAGTTGCAACACATTCGGATGGCATCTTTCTTTCTCAACGAAAGTATGCCCTTGACATTCTTTCCGAGGCAGGACTTCTTGGCGCACGTCCGGCTCTTACACCCATTGAACAGAATCATCGTTTGGCTTTGACTGCAGACGATGACTTGCGTGATCCTGAACCTTTTCGGCGCCTTGTAGGGAGACTTATTTATCTCACCATTACACGCCCGGAATTATCTTATAGTGTGCATGTTCTTGCACAATTTATGACCAAGCCCAAGATTGCTCATTGGACTGCTGCATTACGTGTGGTTCGTTATTGGAAAGCCCGTCCTGGACAAAGCATTCTCTTGAAATCATCCTCTGCCTTGCAAATGCGAGCTTATTGTGATTCTGATTGGGCTAGTTGTCCCATCACGCGACGTTCACTCACTGCCTATTTCATTTTCCTCTGTGATTTACCAATCTCTTGGAAAACGAAGAAGCAAGGTACGATATCTCGGTCTTCAGCAGAGGCAGAATATCGTTCTATGGCTAATGCGACATGTAAGCTCAAATGGTTACTTGGCCTTCTTCGATCCTTTGGAATTAGACATGACTCTCCGGTGCCTCTTCGTTGTGATAGTCAATATGCTATACATATGGCTCAGAATCATGTTCATCACGAACGTACGAAGCATATTGAAGTTGACTGTCATCTTGTTCGTGATGCTGTTCGCACAGGTGTCCTTACAACTCGGTATATTCACACATCCGAACAATTAGCTGACGTTCTTACCAAGGCATTGAGTAGTAAACAGTTTTCCATTCTACTTGGCAAGTTGGGCGTTTGTGACCTACACGCTCCAACTTGAGGGGGGGGGTGTTGAGATATTGACAAATCTTGTCAATATCTTTTCCTTGTAAATATTGTTTCCTTATGTATGCATTGTATGTTAGGAAGTCTTCTTTTCTAAGTAGGAAAGTAGAATATGTAGGCATAATAGAATCCTAGTCAAAGTAGGATTGTGGTGTATATATGTAGGTTGTATCTTTCATAATTCTTCAAGAAGTGAAATAAGAATTTCCTCTTCACATATTTCGAATTCTAACTGTAGTATCACGCGAGACACACCATGTCCCGTGCGGGACAAATCTTCACAAAGGACATATTTGTCCTCCCCCTGTTATCTCATATGCAGTTTAGTCCAAACTAACGCCCGTTAGTCAAAACTTAACGAAACATGACGAAATGGTGGATTTCTACTCTAAAAATCGAAAGCGGGACTTAGAGTGGTATAAATCTACTACGATAGGTTCAGAATGGGGTGTCTACAGCTGCCCTCTAGAACGCAGATTCATTCCTAAGGGCGGTAATCAGCAGTGGAGGAAGAGGCAGTTCCCCATTGACAACAGGAAAAGCAGTCCTTGTATTGCCATGAATCTCTTCCACAAGAACGTTATCATGTTCAAGAGTAACACTAGCAGTATGTCCGTCTTCCATTAGGATTAGGAGAGTCAAATGAGAATTTTCAAGCTATTCAATGGGCATTTCGAACCGTTTCTCGGCAATGGAACCAAACTGATGACGTAAAAAATGTTCGGATCAGCCCAAATTCAGCGTTAGATTGTATCTTTGATGATTGAATAGCCTGAAAAAGATGAACAAACACGTGAAATAAGTCGGGGCTTCACCGGTGAATGCCCTACAGCGTGAGAGTAAGTATTTGTGTTTAGAGAGAGAAATCAATTGACAAGAGTTTAGAGTCAAAAGATTTGTTAACAAAATAATGTGAATTATGGCTTTTATATATAGGCACAATATTGTAGAATCCATGTTGAATAGTAATTAGTGTGAGATAAGGTTAAAATTCTAGTGAGATTATAACTGTTCACAGTCCTTATTTTAGCAGGATTAGATAATGTATTATGCCCGTGCGCCTTGGAGGCGATCTGCTCGGCATGTGTTGCTTGGTAGGCTTTGCTTGATACCTAGGAAAAGAGAAGTAAGGATAGGGAAGCCCATTTCCTTGCATTACATGGAGACCGAGGAGAAGCTTCCTCGTCTTCTTGATATGGCCTAGGTCGGCCATAAAGGATGCCTTTCTCGACATATGGTAATGTGCCTCGTCGGCATGTATGATTGTTGTGCCTTATTCATTATTCGCTATGCTATGTCTAGGTCGACATAGTGGGAATAACGAGGAAGCAAAACGAGCAAAGGTAGGAAAAGCCCACTCCCTTTTTCATGCTTGAAACTTATGTGGATTATATTTTGGGCCCAATCCATTGGGCTTTGCCTGGCTATGATCCACGTCCGTACCTCAATTTATACCATTCAAGATGCATTTGTCATATTTTAAACTTATATGTGCATAATGATTTTGGTGCTTTGGAAGCTTCTAATGCAATTAAAGATATTGTTTATGATATTATGAAGATATCAAAAATTGCAAGGCTAAGAAAGCAATATTGCACAACCCATGAAAAAAAAAAAAAAACCAATAGATGTTTCAACTAGATGTAATTCTACCCTTCATGTTTTAGAAGAAACTTATTATTAGAGAAATGAATTTTGTATGTTTTTGGGATTCATTAATTATGGTACCCAAATAGTACAAAATTATATACTACACAACGAGAATAATGTGCAAGTATGATTAATCTGTTGAAAAAGTTTGAGGTGGCAACCTTGGCGTTATCTGGTACGTATTACCTTGTTGATCATTGTGCAAAAATTTTTGGTATATTTTATGAAGTTAAAGATGATATTATTTTTAAGATGCGGTTTTCAAAATGCGAGAAAAGTGGGAAAATATTTGCTTATCATTCCTGATATTTTTTTGGTTGCTAAGTTAATAGATCATAGAGCGAGAGAGTATGGTTTAAGTCAATTTTTAGAATATTATTATTCAAACTTTTATTTGGTGGGAGATCCCAATATGTCTAACGTATGTTAAAAAGTTGTTAGTGTTAGACAAGCAATTTTAGAAATTTATTATGAATACAAGTCAATATATGGTGATACAACAACAAGTGAGCATTCGGTACTTCAACATTTCTCATCATCATTTGTGACAAATTTTCATGGAATACAACAATCTCGTGGCGGTGTTAACGACGAATTTGATAAATATTTAACAACCAATTTTGAACAAGAAAATCTATTTGATATTTTGAGTCGGTGGTAAAGAAGAGCACACACTTTTTTCTATCATTTCTAGAATTGCACGAGAAGTACTTGCTTGTCCTGAATCAACGATTTGGTGAAGCAAACTTTTAGCATTTATAGAAATATGGATAATAATCGTCACAATTTATCATACGATAGTTTTGAAGCTTGTAATTTATTGAATAACTAGTCTAACACCCGTGCGTTAAACGCACGGCCTAAAAAATTAGACAAATAACAGAAACTAAATTAAAATAGTTACTATTAGCATAAATGATAATTTATAAATTTATTTTTTAAATTAAATATATTCAACAAAAATATATAATGGCATTGAAACTTTTTCCATTTTATTAATTGGTTTTTTGTTGAAATTAATGAAGGAGAAATAATAAATAATGAGAATATTGATATTTTAATCATGAAGTTATGTTTCTTAAAAACTTGTGAAAAAATTAAAAGTGACAAATATTTCAAAACAGAGGGAGTATACTATATAATTATTAAATTTTAAAAAATCTTATAAGAATTAATAATAATTTTAAAAATATAATTTTGAAGACACTTATACAAGATCATTTATTTTGAAATTATAATATCATTCATTTTGAAATATAGGTGAGATTGAATGCTTAAGGCAAATGAATATGGTCAAAATTGTGTCTAGGTGAGAGTTTTGGAGGGAAAGTTCTATATTGACTTCATCTTTTATATAGTAATAGATAGATTGGATTAGAGTGGAGAGAAGAAAGCAAGACGACAAGCCAACATATCTTATTGGTGCCGAAGATAAATACTTTGATGAAACTAAATCGTGAAGTGGTAAGGAAAGTATAATGTAATTTATTTAATTGTTACTTTTTCATGGGTTAAAATTTAGATAACTATTGTAATAAAAAAAAGGTAAAGACTCCTAATATCTCCCCTTAATTATAGAAGGGCATGGTTTGGTTGTCCCCTCATATAATTTTCCCCCCTTATGTAATTTTTTTTTCAATAATTAATAAAATTTAAAGGGTATCGTTCCTTTTTTCTTTTATATACTATCATTTATTTAAAAAATTTAACTTTTTTTATATACCTTTTGTAAAAAAAAAAGAATAAAATATTATTCTTAGTCAATAAAAACTGAATTATCTATTTATAGTAGAAGAAAGATTAGAAAAATATATGATACATCTATGTGAAAAAACACTAAAAACATTTGAATTTAAAGATGGTGGGAAAAAACAAAATTTCATTTGCCTCCCACCATCTTTAAATTCAAATGTTTTTAGTGTTTTTCCACATAGATGTATCATACATTTTTCTAATCTTTATTCTAATATAAATAGATGATTCTTCTTCATTGTTTTTCAAGTTCCTTTAGGACCTCTCTCAGTGAGAGGACCTTTAAGGGTACTTCCTCTTTCTAATTTATTATTTTATATATATAAATAATATATATATAATATAGAAAGAAAGGAGGAAGAGAAGAGAAGGATTAAATAATTAAATAAGAAAAAAAGGGATTCCGAAATTGGTAATTTCAGATTACATTCGGAGCGATCGCCCCAATTATATCGCGCGATCGCTCGTTTTTTTACAGAATTTTTTTTTTTTGTTAATTCAGTTTTGAAAAAAAAAATTGAAATCCGGAATTGGTAATTTCGGATTACATTATTCCGGAATTCAAGTGGAAAGTGCTAGTTTGGTATTTAAGTTTTTGAAAATGTTATTTTGGTATATAAATTTTTAAAAAGCTATATTTTGGAAAAAATATCGTAGTCAATCCTTCATTTATTTTATATACTTTCATTTGTTTGAATTTTTCTATATTTTTTAATATTACTTTTTTAAAAAAAATCAGTAATAAAATAAGTCTAAAATATTATTTTATAGTCAATAAAAAAATATAAATAAAAAATAAAAAATTAAAGGGTAGTTCGTCCCTATTTCTTTTATATATTTTCATTTTTTTAGTTTTTTTTCTATTACTTTTTGTAAAAAAAATCAGTAATAAAAAAAGTCTTTTTTTTCTAGTGTTTAAAAAAATAAAAAAAATAAAAGTAGTCCGTACCTTTTTTATTTTATTTACTTGCCGAAACAAATCAGTTTTTCCTGAACAATAGGAAAAACGGGTTTTTGTGTTGCTCTCTATCACCGCCGACTCCACCGAACGTCGATTCCTCTGCTTTAATTGGATTGTCCGAAGATGCAATCGTTTCAAAATGTCGGAGTCGGAGCAAGAGGTTGACATTTAACAATAATCTCACCTGAAAGTTTCGTGTAGCTAGGAAACTTAGATCACCCAACAGACAACGGATGTGAGTGCAGATGTGTCTCACAACTGTCCACACATCCACAGATAATGCAGCGAAAAAAAATAATTAAAAGCAAATTAAATGCAATAACTCAAGAATTATTTACGCTTACTGATCTATGAGATCAGCAAACTAGGCTTACGCCCAAAAAACTTTTCACTATAAAAACTTTTGTTGCTTACAAAAACAAATAAGTGAAAAACTAAAATATGAAAATACTAAACGAGTTCTAATCACCTTCTATGACAAGAACAACTCCCCTTTCCCAAGTAGGACCTATTCTAGTCAGAAGTAAAACAAGAGAACTCTATGAAAACCTAGATGTGAGTTACGGATGTAAGGCACAACCTACACTCACAACCTAAAATCAACAATGTCGAATACAATGAAGAGTATGTAATTTTCTCTCTAAAATTCCGTGTCTTCTCATGTGTTGAATGCCTTGTATTTATAGTGCACCATGGAGAAGATCTTCATGTAATCGACCTCTTCCTTTGTGAGATCTCTTTTCCTATATGAAAACATAAAACACACTCACAAAAAAATAGAATATTAGTGGGTTAGTCCTAATATAAAACTATGTACATAAATAAAAGATATTTACTATATTTACAATTCCTAGTCAAAGTAGGATACTTATAAATCTTCCATGAAAGTCCCAAAATCTTCTTACCATAATAGAAGTATAATGAAATAAGGAAACATAAATATGTTCCCAAAAACTCACGGTTTCAATCTCCCCCTATTTTGGACTTTCTGGTCAAAATCAAAGATTTATAGAATTCACAATTTATGACCACAGAGTAAACATAAAACCATAGAGTAAACATAACTCCCCCTGAATGGATGTGTGTCCAGATGTGTAAACACATCCACACATAAAAACTGCAAGAACAGAGTTAGAGCAGAAAACAGCAGTTCATTAAAAAGTAACAGCAAAGCAATCATTCAGAAACATCCTAATTAAAAGCTATTACAACCCATTGTTTTAAAAACTAAAACTAAAGCAGAAATTAAAATTGTCTTAACAACCATCATAGCAAAAGTACCAAAAAAAACTTTCTCCCCCTAAATTAAAGTTCCCAATGCTTCCAGCCAGCAGCAGATACAGCAGCATCCCATTTTCTATTTCCAGTAGCAGCAGCAGCAGGTACAGAGCTTGATTCTCCCCCTTTTTGACTAGAAAGTTTAGCATGCCACCTGAGAAGTCTATCCTTAAGAGCTTTAAGGTTGTTGGCATGAGCAGTGGAGGTTTGAATTTGGGCTTCAGCAAGGGCAATTTCAGCATCCAAATCCTTTATTTGAGCCTCAAAAGGATCATCAGCTGTGGGTTCAGATGTGTCCACATCTGGCATAGCAATTTCAGGTACAGTGCCCAAAGGGAGATCCACATGTCTTTGCTTAGGGTCTAGCAGGGTTTTGGTTTCCTTAAACAGAGCAAATTTTTCAAACTTTTCTTCTCCTTTCTCAGGCTTAACTCCATTGGCTATCAGGATTTGAGAGATCAAAGAGGAATAGGGTAAAGACCACTTTTTAGATGGTGACTCTCCATAGTCACAAATCTTTCTAAAAATGAAATCTCCAAAGTTAATATGCCTCTTAATGCCCAATCTATAGAGAAGGAGAGCTTGCACCCTAGTAACTGAAGTTTTGTTATTTGAGGGGCAAAGATTGGCAACAAGAATGGAATGGAGAAAACAGTAAAGGGAGGATAGTGAGCCACTTCCCAAATCCTATGGCTTCACAGGCCAAGAGGTCACCTTTCCATGGGTGATGGCAGTCACAAGCTCATCATCATCAATAGCAACTAATTCATCCAAAGAATCATCCAAACCAAGAAAATCATTCACCACAGATGGGGAAAAGGGGACAAACTTTCCTCTAACATAAACAGAGAGGGGAGAGGAGCATCTATCTAGTCCTTTGGTCAAATTGGCATAAAATTCATACACCATCTTAGGATAGAAAGGGAGAGGATGATCCACAGTTAAAAACAGTCCTCTTTCCTCAAAAAATTTGTCCATACCAAGCTTAAAGAATGTTTCCCTATCTCTTTTCATTTCCACAACAAAGGCTTTAGAGGAAATTAGGTCAAACCTATCAGAGGCCTTTTTGGTCAAAAATTTCTTAGAGAAGGGTTTTAGGGTAGGAGCAATGGAAAGAGTTGAAGACATACCCTTATCAGATTTCTTCCTTGTAGATGTGCGTCTGGATGTGTGCACATCCTCAGACACATCCTTTGCAGGGGATGGAATTTTGATGGACTCTACCTCAGTTTCATCATCAGGAGAGGAATCTATTTCTTGGTCCTCTTTTTCTTGTTCTAATTCATCCCTTCCCAGCTTGAAGTTGACATCGGATGCAGTATCATCACTCTCATAGCTTGATTCTGATTCATAAGCTTCTTCCTCAATAGGCTCTAAGTCAGTAGAGGCAACCTTTTTCTTCCCTTTCAGCTCCATCAAAACACTTGCTAAGGGTTCTTCATCACAAAAGTAATAAGATCTTCAACAGGGCTTGAAACCACAGGAGCAGGAGTATCAACAATAGGAACAGAAGCATCAACCACAGGAGTGGGAGTAGGATTGGGGATAATAGGATCAGATGGTTTAAAAGGTGGTGATGGAACAGGATCAATGGGTTCATTATGGGGAATATTTTCAGAAGGGGTAATAACAGGGACAGGATCAACAACCAAGGGAGGAGTAACAGCAGATTTAGCCCTAGTTCTAACAAGAGGAATAATTACCTCTTCTTCTTCTTCTTCTTCACCATCATCACAAGCTATGGCGGTAGAAGGTTTCCCACCTGGTTTCTTCAGGTTCTTCAGCTTGTCAGACTCTGACAATTTTCTAACCCTATGCGATCTTCGAAGGTTACGTTGGGGAACAGGGATCGCAGCTTGCTTCAGGGGTTTTGCTTGAGCTAGCTTCCTTTTCTTGGTTGAGGAAGGTTCTACAAAAGGAGGAATAGGGGCGACAACCGATGGTGGAATCACCGGAGAGGTTGGAGCCTTAGGGTTTTCAGAGGATGGTTCCAATGTAGGTGATGGATGTGTTTTTACACACCCATTTTACATGTTTACAAACTTATTTTAGGCTCAAAATCCCGGGTTTTATGTTGTTTTAATGTGGTTGTTGAGTGTTTGATGAGTACAGGGCAAAAGAATGATTATGTGTTGAGTTTTGTCAAGAAAAGGCAAGGAAATCAAGTTGGAGTGGAGCGGAGCAGAAAAATAATGAAGCAGATTCGAGCTCCAGTCACTGGCCTCCAGAGCGGCCGCGCTCCATTGAAGAAAGGCAAGCCAAAATCCCTGTCCAGTAGAGCGGTCGCGCTCCATACCAGAGTGGCCGCGCTCAAGTGACGTCGTTGAAGATCAGAGATTACTGCCAAGCAGCGCGGGCGCGCTCAAGCCAAGAGCGGCCGCGCTCGTCCCGTTTTCAGCACCAGTTTGCAGCAACTTATGAAGGGCATACTTGACTTTTAGCACGTTTTGACCTGTGTATTTTGCCCTAGTATAAATACTTCAGCAGCAGATTTTAATAGGACATCTTGACTATTGTTTTGAGTTCTTAGTTTTTGATTTTTCTAGAGATTTCTTCGTTCATCAATTCCGGATTTTCTCAGGTTTTGATGTTCTTTTATCTTATGAGTATTGTTATTTTCGTTATGTCGTTGAGTAGCTAAATCTCTTAGATTTGCGGATTGGTTGTAGCAATTACTGGATCTTTATGCTATAGATTTCATTATTCCAAATTGATCTCTTTCTAGTTCTTCAAAGTATTTATCTTTAACAGTTTTAAGGTTTCAATTTCATGTTAAGATGACTTTGGCCTTTTAATTATTTGGGCATTAATTCCGCCATTAACTTGGGGATTGATACAATTGAACATTGTTTTGAAGATTAGATCTAATTGAGGACGTTATAGAAATCAAAAGGGTTTAGATTCAATATTCTAAAGTGCTAAATAATTATTTGATTGTTGTGTGGCCGTAATAGAAAACGCAGCTTGATAATAATTAAAAGGGTTGCAATCCGGGCACCACACCGTCCCAATCCTTACTTTTGTGAATGAATCTTAGATTGAGATTAATGTTTTTAGCAATAAATATAGCATAAAGTGAAAGTAATTGTGAATCCAATCCGTGAATCTCCGTTGTTGATCTGAGTTAATTCGTTACTGTTAAATTGCTTCCTTAGTTTTAATTGTTTGCTTCTGTTTTAGAATTAAATTACCGCTTTAAATCAAAAAAATATGTGGTTACTATATTCATTGCTTTTACTGCACTTGTTTACCAACGAGTCTCTGTGGTTCGACCCCTGCTCGTGCATACTGCTACACCGATAGTGAGTACACTTGCTCGATTTTTATTACTAGAGGAATTTTTCTCCATCAAGTTTTTGGCGCCGTTGCCGGGGACTTGTTGCAAGTAAACAAGTAGGTTAAGTAGTGAATGCAAGGTCGTCGTTCTTTGAAGCCTACATTGGTTCCATTGGACGACAACATCAATAGACTTGAGGAAGCATTTGAGGGCGATCCCCTCTTTAATCCTCTCTTTTCAGATTCGGACATCGAGTCTGAACCCTCCACCACCGAGGTAGAGGAAGAAAAGCCGAGATGGCGTAACCACCGGCTCAAACAATGAATGATTACCTTAGACCTAGGGTAGACACTTCTACCTCATGCATAGTGCTATCCGAAGCTAAAGAAAGAATTTAGAGGTCAAAGGTCAAGATTTTGCTATGTTACCTAGTTTTCAGGGCTACCAGTGAGGATGCCTTGACTTTCTTGAAAGAATACCATATGACGGTAGCCCGCTTTTATTAAGAGAGGGAGTGACTCAAGTTCGAATTAGACTTAAGTGCTTCCCATACACTTTAAAAGGGGCAGCGAAAACTTGGTTAATGATGCTTCCATCCCAAAGCATTAGCACATGGACTGAGATGCAAGATATTTTTCTCAGGAGGTACTACCCACATCATCTGCAGTCTACTTTTAGGCAGAAATTGATGACTTTCACACAAGATGTGGGAGAACCTCTCCATGAAGCTTGGGAGAGATTTAATATGATGCTTATTCAATGTCCTCAGCATAATTTCTCTTTACCCTCTTTGAATCAAGCTTTCTATGATGGCTTGAATGATTCCACTCGACCTGTGGTGGACAATGCGGCAGAGGCTCTATAGGAGTCAAGACCCCTGAGGAGACTAAGGCCTTATTTGAGATGTTGAGTGCTAATTCTCAACAAAAGAGTTCTAGGGGGAAAACAAGGGGGTATTGGATTTGACTGCTACTGATAATTTATCCAAGCAAATTGTTGTTTTAAATAGTAAGTTTGACAAGTTGACTGCTCAAGGCACCTCTTCTAGTGCCAATGTGTTAAATGATTTATGTGCTTACTGTGGTTTAAATTCTCATGCTACTAATATGTGTCCAAGTGGTGTGCAGTTTGGTTGTGATCCTGAACAGGTAAATGCTATGTATGGACATCCCCCAAGGCATCCACATAACATGCCCTATGGCAACACTTATAATCCAGGGTGGAGGAATCATCCTAATTTCTCGTGGGAGGTAATCAGAATCCACAAAATAAACCTCTCCATCCTCCACCTCCACAAGGGGCATTTGAAAGAAAGAAGGAGCCTTGGGAGGAGGCAGTAGAGCAGATGAGAGCTGAACAGCAGCATGCAGCAAAGAATCATGAAGCTGCAATGAAAAAATTGGAGACCCAAATAGGGCGAGATGGTCAAGGCTGTTCAAGCCTTGCAGGGGCACAAGTCGTGACCTTCCCGAGTCAAGGTCACCAAGCAAAGGCCATTACTACACTCCGAATGGTAAAAACGGGTAGGTAGCGAGGTAACTTCTTCTTCATCTTCTGTTCCACCTCCTGTTGTTGAAATTGTTAATGAGGAAGAAGGTACTAATGAATTGGGGGAGAAGTCTAAAGTTGACTCTCCAACCCCCAATCCATATGTACCGGCTGTACCGTTTCCTGGAAGATTTATGAGGAATAAAATGGATCAACAAATGTCGGAGTTGATGGACATGTTCTCTAAAGTGAACATCAACCTCCCTTTGTTGAATGTGATAAAAAATGTGCCGGCGTATGCCAAGTTTTTCAAAGAAATTAATTCCAAGAAACCAAAGTATGGCAAGGATGAGAAGGTATTTATGGGAGAGAATGCTAGTGCAGTGGTACAACAAATCCTCCCACCCAAACAAAAGGACCCCGAAAGTTTTATAATTTCTATCAATATGGGGAACTCGAGTAAGGTGAAGGCGATGTTGGACCTAGGCGCTAGTATTAATTTGTTACCCCATTATATGTATCTTGATATGGGCTTGCCTGAATTGAAACCTACATCCATGGCTCTCCAACTAGCGGATCGATCTATTAAAAGACCGTTGGGGATTGTGGAAGATGTTTTGGTTCAGGTGGACTCATTGATCATACCTGTGGATTTTGTTGTGCTTGAGATGCCTAATAGTGTGTGTAGTCGTCGTGATTCCCCAATTCTACTTGGGCGTCCATTCATGGCGACAACAAACACTATTATTAATGTTGGCAATGGAACTCTTTCCATGACTGTGGCCAACGAAACGATTGAAATTTCTGTGCATGATATTATGCAAAATCCAATGGACAATGGGAATTCTTGTAACTTTGTGGAGAGATTAGATGATTGTGTGCATGAATATTTGTGGCATGATAGAGCATGTGATGAACTTGAGATGTTGTTGAATGGCAGTCGGAAAACTAGGGATAATGCGGGTTCCGAAGTAATGGCCATTGAAAATAAGGCCGAGGAACATTATTCTGTTAATGGCCCGTCTCACTCCCTAGGCTACTTCAATGAGAAGTATGCGCCATCAGTTGTGGTTCCACCGGTTCTTGAGCTAAAACCCCTCCCCTTTAATTTAAAATATGCTTTTCTAGGGGAGGGCGAGACCTTACCTGTGATAGTTGCCTCAGACTTGACCCTAGAACAAGAGGCCAAATTAATTGTTGTGCTTTGTGAGCACAAATCGGCCATAGGGTGGACTTTGGCGGATATTAAAGGTATTAGCCCCTCAATGTGTATGCATAAAATTAATCTTGTAGAGGGGGCTAAACCTTCGAGGGAGAGACAAAGGAGATTGAATCCTCACATGGAGGAAGCAGTGAGAAAAGAGGTCCTGAAATTGTTAGATGCGGGAATTATATTCCCAATTGCGGACAGTGAGTGGGTGAGCCCGGTTCAAGTGGTTCCCAAGAGGTCGGGCATTACTGTTGTGAAAAATGATAAAAATGAGGATGTGCCCACTAGAGAGGTGACCGGGTATAGGATGTGTATAGATTTGAGAAAGCTTAATGCCGCCACCAAAAAGGATCACTTTCCTTTGCCTTTCATTGACCAAATCCTAGAGAGGTTGGCGGGTCATGCTTATTACTGCTTTCTTGACGGGTTCTCGGGATATAATCAAATCACAATTGCACCCGAGGACCAATCAAAGACCACTTTCACATGTCCCTTTGGTACTTTTGCTTATAGGAGGATGCCCTTTGGGCTTTGCAATGCACCCGCTACTTTTCAAAGGTGCATGACCTCCATCTTCTCGGACATGATAGAGAAGTGTGTCGAGGTGTTTATGGATGATTTTTCGATGGTTGGAGATAGCTTTGAGGGGTGTCTTGATAATTTGACTATGGTCTTAAGGAGATGTTGCGAGACCAATTTGACACTTAGTTGGGAGAAGTGTCACTTTCTTGTTAGGCAGGGAATTGTCTTGGGCCACATAGTGTCTAGTAGGGGATTGAGGTCGATAAAGCTAAGATAGACGTGATTTCTAAGCTACCTCCCGGTCTCGCCAAGGGTGTTCGAAGTTTCTTAGGCCATGCGGGTTTTTATCGGCGATTTATTAAGGATTTTTCACAAATTTGTAAGCCGTTAAGTAACTTGCTAGCTAAAGATACCGAGTTCATCTTTGACCAAGACTGTCTAGATGCTTTCACTTTATTAAAAGAAAAACTTACTTGCACTCCCATTCTTTCTAGCCCCGATTGGTCTCACCCTTTTGAGATCATGTGTGATGCATCCGATTTTGCTATAGGGGCCGTTTTAGGCCAAAAGATAGATAAATTACCGCATGTAATCCATTATGCAAGTAGAACTCTTAATGATGCACAAATTAATTATACCACCACCGAGAAAGAATTTTTAGTCGTTGTGTTTGCACTTGAGAAGTTCCGTTCATACTTGCTTGGGTCGAAGGTAATAATTTATTCTGATCATGCAGCTTTAAAATATTTGTTGAATAAAAAGGATGCAAAACCTAGACTTCTAAGGTGGATGCTTTTGTTGCAAGAATTTGATTTGGAAATAAGGGACAAAAAGGGGTCCGAGAATGTAGTGGCGGATCACTTATCAAGGCTTGAGGATTTCTCGTTTCAGAATAGCAAAGAAGGGGTGATTCCGGTGAATGAAAATTTTCCCGGATGAACAACTACTTGCTTTACATGTTCAAGAGCCTTGGTATGCGGATTTTGTTAATTATCTTGCATGTGACATGATTCCTCCTCACTTTACTTATGATCAAAAGAGGAAATTTAAATCTGATGTGAGGAACTACATTTGGGATGACCCTTACTTGTGGAAAATTTGTCCGGATAAGATTGTGAGAAGGTGTATTCCGGAATATGAACAATTGAGTGTCGTGCGCTTTTGTCATGACTTACAATGTGGTGGGCATTTCAGTGGTCAAAAGACTGCTAGGAAAATCCTTCAATGCGGCCTATATTGGCCCACCATATTTAAAGATGCGCAAGATTTTTGCAAAAAGTGTGATAAATGCCAAAGAACTGGAGGGATAGGTAAGAAAGATGAGATGCCCCAAAATTATAATCTAGTGGTTGACATATTTGATGTGTGGGGCATTGATTTTATGGGCCCCTTCCCCTCATCCCATGGTTTTGTGTATATATTAGTAGCTGTGGACTATGTTTCTAAATGGGTGGAAGCTATTGCCACCCGGACTAATGATGCTAATGTTGTTTCAAAGTTTGTGTGTGAGAATATTTTTTGCAGGTACGGGGTGCCTCGGGCTATCATTAGTGATCAAGGAACTCACTTCACAAACAGGCTCTTCAACCAAGTCCTAAAGAAATATGGGGTTGTTCACAAGCTAGCCACTGCTTACCATCCACAAACGTCGGGGCAAGTGGAAGTTAGCAACCGCCAAATCAAGGGGGTTCTTGAGAAGACAGTTCGGCCAAACAGAAAAGATTGGGCTTTGAAGCTCAATGATGCATTATGGGCATATCGGACTGCTTACAAAACTCCCATTGGGATGAGTCCGTATGCACTGTGTATGGCAAAGAGTGTCACCTTCCGGTTGAGATGGAACACAAAGCATATTGGGCTGTGAAGGAACTCAACATGGATTTGAAGAAGGCGGGTGAGAAACGAATGCTTGATTTGGATGAGATCGATGAGTTGAGGCAAGACAGCTACAAGAGTGCCAAGCTGTATAAGGAAAGAACCAAGAGGTACCATGATCAATACTTAAGGCCGAAAATCTTAATGCCGGGTAAGAAGGTTTTATTGTTCAATTCTAGATTGAGACTTTTTCCTGGCAAGTTGTGTTCCAAATGGTCGGGCCCTTATGAGTTGGTGAAAGTATTTCCACATGGAGCGGTTGAGCTCAAAGATTTGAAATCCGGTAGTACTTTCAAGGTGAATGGGCATCGAGTCAAGCCCTATTACGAAGGGGTGTCTATCTTGGAAGAAATTGATGTGGTGGTGTTGGTGGATGCACCGAAAATCAACTGATAAATCATTAGCATCATGTCGAGCCAAAGACTTAAAACAAAGGCGCTTGTTGGGAGGCAACCCAACCTTAGGTAACTTTCACTGCTTTCTGTCTTTATTTTCAGTTTATCACTACTCGTTAGCTTTGAATTCGCGTTGGAATTTGTTTATGCAATGAGGACATCGCAAATTCTTAGTTTGTGGGTGGGGGTATTCATAAAAAAAAAATAAAAAAATTGTTATTTACCGTTTTCGAGTCGTTAGTGTAGAACGTGTCGAACTACGGTGACCTGAGCCTATTAATGTGTGTAGTCCGCTCACATTAATGAGGACGTAGGCAGCGAAAGTGCGGTCAAATGTTTGACATATTTTTGTCGAACAAAAGTTTTGTGTCACCCTTTATGGGTCTCTCCGAGTTTGTGGGTTTATAGGGGAGTGTAAATAGTTGTCACCCTCCAAAAAGATTTTCGTTTATTTTATGTCAATAGATATTACGCTTGTGTGTGTGTTTGTGGTGATGTGCAGGATAGCACATAACTGGTCAAAATTGAAGCGGGGGACTTTAAGGCAGTGAAAAGGAGCGAAAAACTGATGAAGACTCACTGCCAGGTTGCGCGGGCGCGCTCGGACATAGAGCGGCCGCGCTTGATCATGGAAAAACAGGTATAACTCACTGCCAAGGTGCGCGGGCGCGCTCAGACATAGGGCGGCCGCGCTTAATCAATGAACAAAGGGGTAACACTTTCTGTCATACAGCGCGGACGCGCTCCAAGGTAGAGCGGCCGCGCTCGAGCAAAAATTACGGGCAATTTGAATAAAACCCTAAACAGATGCCGGCCCTCTTCAAAACAACAAACGCCGCCCCCTTCTTCTCTCTAAAAACTGCCGAGCCCCAATCCCGCTCTCTCCTAAATCCCTCACCCAAATCCCAAATACCTTCCCTTCTAACCCCTAAATCAACCTACCCACCATATATTACCAAGCTAAAGCCCGATTTCCTCAACCAAAAGCCATTAATTCCGGCGAATCATAGAAATTTCGAAATTGAAGAAAAGGGGTTTTGTGAATGCAATCTTGTTGAAATTGGTGGGGTAGAATTCGAAGTTGAAGTGGTATTGTGGGTGCTAGCTTTGCAAGGTCGAGTTTGTGGGTTTTTTTCCGGCCTTCTTCCCAAACTCCGACGAGATTTTCCGGCAGCTCCGGAGAATTTTCCGGCAAGCATTGAGTAGGGGTAAGAACCTTGAATCTTAGAATCTTTTTCTGTTTCGTAGTGATAATATGTCTACATCTAATCCCAAGCGTAGAAGGGGAAACAAAAACCCCCCGGTTGCACCTCGACCTTTGTATGATGATAGCAAATTTGTGAGTGTTGAGGCGGAAATTTTTTTTAATGCTTATACCGCCCGAAGTTTCAATGTGGAAAAGGGTATTAATATTACGGATATGGGATTGGATGAAATTGTAGCAAGGTATGGGTGGCAGAATTTATTGATTGCCCCGGTAGTTGGAGGGAGTAGTGTTCTAGTCCGGGAATTTTACGCAAATGAGTTTTCTAGGAAAGGGGAACATGATATGTCTTTTGTGAGGGGTATTGAGGTGGGGTACTCCCGGGAGAGAATTATATCCTATTACAACCTCCCCACGCACGTGCACGCCAACACTTGTTCATTCTTGCACCTCGAGAAACAAATGATGTACAATCCCAAGGGTAACCTCCAGCTGATTGCCGACACGTTCGGGGGTTTGCCTATTGACCCGACGCTGCTAAAAGGAGTATTGATTGCTTCTAAACTTCTTCCCCCACGGATGAAGTATCTTCATAGGGTTATATGTGAGAGAGTTCTCCCCTCTTCGAGGCCGCACGAGGTTGGGTGGCGTAGAGCCGCTTTGATGCACGTCATCTTGACGGGGCAAAACATAGACACCGGCTCAATCATTGCCCATGAGATTAATAGGACATATCAGCAGATGGGAAAGAACAGTTACAACTACCCTTTAATGATTACGGGGTTGATGGGCCTCAATGGAGTTGATTTTACTAATATCCCTAGGGACATAGGGTTGGAGCCCACTATTACAGAAAGGAAGATTAGGGATAAGAGCCACCCCAAGGGGTTGAATGTGATTGAGCCAGAGGTGGAGGAAGAACAAGAAGAAGAGGAGGAAGAACAAGAACAGGAGGATGTTGTCAGAGACTGGAGAGCGGACCCAGCTGAGGGCATATACTATCTATCGCAGCAGTTGGAGGCGATGGAACTGAGATTTGACCAGCGATTTACTACCCTGGAGCAGAGGCAGACCGCGATTGATGATAGGGTACACGCGGTTGATGATAGATTAAGGGCGGAGATAGAGACGGCCCAAGCATGGCGGGCCCAGCAGGATAGTAGGTGGGACCAACTCTTTAGTCGGTTGCCCCTCATCGGTTACACATGGCCACGCACCCGCCACGCACCCGCAGCAGCATTCGCCGCAAAGAACAATTTCCCAGTGGCACATCCTGACAAGGAGATCGAAGAAGCAGAAGAAGAAGAATTCCCTGGAGGCTCTTCTAGCCAATGGGGTTATCCGCCACCGTGATCGGTTGAGGTATCCCTACCCTGAGTTTTATAGTTAATTGCATTGGGGACAATGCAATCTTTTAGTTTGTGGGTGGGGGGTATCTGTGTTTTATTCTGCTTATCACCATGTTAGTTTAGGTTGTTCTTTGTTTTAGTAAAAATTTAAAAAATTTGTTCTCTTTATTTTGGGAACTGTTGGCCTGCGTCTGTGATGATTGAGTGTTATTTGTTAATCCTTATGCTATCTTGGATTTGAGAATTAGGGTTACATTGAGACAATAAACCATGATTGCACCACCTCTCACTTCCATTTATCATTGATCATTGTTGTCATTTTAAGTGCCATTTATGGGATCACTTGTGTATTCTCGGGGTCCCTAGAACATGGTTTGCATGATTGTCAATATCACGTCATTAGGCTATTTTGATACATATGGCTTATTCTTTCATCCCTTTTGTGGACCTTCAGCTTTCTACCCCAGTAAATAATATGTTCCGCTAGAACCCCTGTTGAGCCTTAATAGAAAAGAATGGGAAATTAGACCGCCATTCGCCTTCGTTTGATGCCTTTTTCCTTACCCCTTTTTCACCTAGTGCTAGGATACCTTACCTTTTGGAAAGTGAACTAGGGAATGAATGGGAATTTGGGTTGAATTTGGGTGAGTGGAAATTAAATGTGCAAATTGGGGTCAAAGCGCGAAAACAGAAAAGGGGTGTGATATACAATGAAGAGGGGCAAATGAAAAAAAAATGATGAAAAAATGAAAAAAAAAAAAGAAGAAGTATGCTTTGTATATACATTCTGTAAAGAAAAAAAAAAAGAGAAAATCAATCTTGCCCCTCCATTGTGTCACAAGCTAGAAATTAGAAGAGGCCCCAGAAATAAGGGAATGTGTCCAACCCAATGTTGTGTATGTATTAAAAGTTTTAGTTTGTGGGTTGGCACATTGGGAAGTAAAAGGGTGAGCGGAGTGAATTATCATAGTGAGGAGGGACGAATAAAACGAAGACTTCTTAGTCTCACTTTCCAAGTTCGTATGTCCTTACCTTCTTTTGTAACCGTGAACCGAGCCATGCGATCTTTCGCACTATAACACTTAGAGCCATATCTTCGTTTCGTTATCAAGTAGCCGGGTTGACAATTGTGGAAACATGCATATGAGTGTCCCTTTGTGGTTGTATTTGATACACATTATGTTAGAGCATCACTTAGTGAATCCATAAACAATCTTAGAATGTGACAATGGTCTACCATACTTCACTTCATTATTCAGGCCGCGGTGGAAAATTGTGGGTTTTTGCATTAATGTAATGTTAATTGATGATTCATGATAGTGTGCTTGTGATTATTTTGTGTGAGGATCTGAGACTGTCTGGCCGACAGAATTCCCAATTTGAAGAGAACATCCCAAAAATATTTTGCTTTGTTTTCGTAGTGTAGTTTTATTTTATGTTGGTTAGTTTAGTTTTTGTTTTGTTTTACTCGGAACGAGCAAAAGGTTAGTTTGTGGGTGTTTGATGGATGTGTTTTTACACACCCATTTTACATGTTTACGAACTTATTTTAGGCTCAAAATCCCGGGTTTTATGTTGTTTTAATGTGGTTGTTGAGTGTTTGATGAGTACAGGGCAAAAGAATGATTATGTGTTGAGTTTTGTCAAGAAAAGGCAAGGAAATCAAGTTGGAGCAGAGCGGAGCAGGAAAATAATGAAGCAGATTCGAGCTCCAGTCACTGGCCTCCAGAGCGACTGCGCTCAACCCAAGAGCGGCCGCGCTCCATTGAAGAAAGGCAAGCCAAAATCCCTGTCCAGTAGAGCGGTCGCGCTCCATACCAGAGCGGCCGCGCTCAAGTGACGTCGTTGAAGATCAGAGATTACGCGCCAGCGGCGCGCGCGCTCAAGCCAAGAGCGGCCGCGCTCGTCCCGTATTCGGCACCGGTTGCAAAGAACTTATGAAGGGCATACTTGACTTTTAGCACGTTTTGACCTGTGTATTTTGCCCTAGTATAAATACTTCAGCAGCAGATTTTAATAGGACATCTTGACTATTGTTTTGAGTTCTTAGTTTTTGAGTTTTCTAGAGATTTCTTCGTTCATCAATTCCGGATTTTCTCAGGTTTTGATGTTCTTTTATCTTATGAGTATTGTTATTTTCGTTATGTCGTTGAGTAGCTAAATCTCTTAGATTTGCGGATTGGTTGTAGCAATTACTGGATCTTTATGCTATAGATTTCATTATTCCAAATTGATCTCTTTCTAGTTCTTCAAAGTATTTATCTTTAACAGTTTTAAGGTTTCAATTTCATGTTAAGATGACTTTGGCCTTTTAATTATTTGGGTATTAATTCCGCCATTAATTTGGGGATTGATACAATTGAACACTGCTTTGAAGATTAGATCTAATTGAGGCCGTTATAGAAATCAAAAGGGTTTAGATTCAATATTCTAAAGTGCTAAATAATTATTTGATTGTTGTGTGGCCGTAATAGAAAACGCAGCTTGATAATAATTAAAAGGGTTGCAATCCGGGCACCACACCGTCCCAATCCTTACTTTTGTGAATGAATCTTAGATTGAGATTAATGTTTTTAGCAATAAATATAGCATAAAGTGAAAGTAATTGTGAATCCAATCCGTGAATCTCCGTTGTTGATCTGAGTTAATTCGTTACTGTTAAATTGCTTCCTTAGTTTTAATTGTTTGCTTCTGTTTTAGAATTAAATTACCGCTTTAAATCAAAAAAATCTGTGGTTACTATATTCATTGCTTTTACTGCACTTGTTTACCAATGAGTCTCTGTGGTTCGACCCCTGCTCGTGCATACTGCTACACCGATAGTGAGTACACTTGCTCGATTTTTATTACTAGAGGAATTTTTCTCCGTCAAGTTTTTGACGCCGTTGCCGGGGACTTGTTGCAAGTAAACAAGTAGGTTAAGTAGTGAATGCAAGGTCGTCGTTCCTTGAAGCCTACATTGGTTCCATTGGATGACAACATCAATAGACTTGAGGAAGCATTTGAGGGCGATCCCCTCTTTAATCCTCTCTTTTCAGATTCGGACATCGAGTCTGAACCCTCCACCACCGAGGTAGAGGAAGAAAAAGCCGAGATGGCAGAACCACCGGCTCAAACAATGAATGATTACCTTAGACCTAGGGTAGACACTTCTACCTCATGCATAGTGCTATCCGAAGCAGCAAAGAATTTAGAGGTCAAAGGTCAGTATTTTGCTATGTTACCTAGTTTTCAGGGGCTACCAGGTGAGGATGCCTTGACTTTCTTGAAAGAATACCATATGACGGTAGCCCAGTTTTTATTAAGAGAGGGAGTGACTGAAGTTCAGATTAGACTTAAGTGCTTCCCATACACTTTAAAAGGGGCAGCGAAAACTTGGTTAATGATGCTTCCATCCCAAAGCATCAGCACATGGACTGAGATGCAAGATATTTTTCTCAGGAGGTACTACCCACATCATCTGCAGTCTACTTTTAGGCAGAAATTGATGACTTTCACACAAGATGTGGGAGAACCTCTCCATGAAGCTTGGGAGAGATTTAATATGATGCTTATTCAATGTCCTCAGCATAATTTCTCTTTACCCTCTTTGAATCAAGCTTTCTATGATGGCTTGAATGATTCCACTCAGTCTGTGGTGGACAATGCAGCAGGAGGCTCTATAGGAGTCAAGACCCCTGAGGAGACTAAGGCCTTATTTGAGATGTTGAGTGCTAATTCTCAACAAAAGAGTTCTAGGGGGAAAACAAGGGGGGTATTGGATTTGACTGCTACTGATAATTTATCCAAGCAAATTGCTGTTTTAAATAGTAAGTTTGACAAGTTGACTGCTCAAGGCACCTCTTCTAGTGCCAATGTGTTAAATGATTTATGTGCTTACTGTGGTTTAAATTCTCATGCTACTAATATGTGTCCAAGTGGTGTGCAGTTTGGTTGTGATCCTGAACAGGTAAATGCTATGTATGGACATCCCCCAAGGCATCCACAGAACATGCCCTATGGCAACACTTATAATCCAGGGTGGAGGAATCATCCTAATTTCTCGTGGGGAGGTAATCAGAATCCACAAAATAAACCTCTCCATCCTCCACCTCCACAAGGGGCATTTGAAAGAAAGAAGGAGCCTTGGGAGGAGGCAGTAGAGCAGATGAGAGCTGAACAGCAGCAGGCAGCAAAGAATCATGAAGCTGCAATGAAAAAATTGGAGACCCAAATAGGGCAGATGGCTGAAGCTGTTCAAGCCTTGCAGGGGCACAAGTCAGGGACCTTCCCGAGTCAAGGTCACCAAGCAAAGGCCATTACTACACTCCGGAATGGTAAACAGGTAGGTAGCGAGGTAACTTCTTCTTCATCTTCTGTTCCACCTCCTGTTGTTGAAATTGTTAATGAGGAAGAAGGTACTAATGAATTGGGGGAGAAGTCTAAAGTTGACTCTCCAACCCCCAATCCATATGTACCGGCTGTACCGTTTCCTGGAAGATTTATGAGGAATAAAATGGATCAACAAATGTCGGAGTTGATGGACATGTTCTCTAAAGTGAACATCAACCTCCCTTTGTTGAATGTGATAAAAAATGTGCCGGCGTATGCCAAGTTTTTCAAAGAAATTAATTCCAAGAAACCAAAGTATGGCAAGGATGAGAAGGTATTTATGGGAGAGAATGCTAGTGCAGTGGTACAACAAATCCTCCCACCCAAACAAAAGGACCCCGGAAGTTTTATAATTTCTATCAATATGGGGAACTCGAGTAAGGTGAAGGCGATGTTGGACCTAGGCGCTAGTATTAATTTGTTACCCCATTATATGTATCTTGATATGGGCTTGCCTGAATTGAAACCTACATCCATGGCTCTCCAACTAGCGGATCGATCTATTAAAAGACCGTTGGGGATTGTGGAAGATGTTTTGGTTCAGGTGGACTCATTGATCATACCTGTGGATTTTGTTGTGCTTGAGATGCCTAATAGTGTGTGTAGTCGTCGTGATTCCCCAATTCTACTTGGGCGTCCATTCATGGCGACAACAAACACTATTATTAATGTTGGCAATGGAACTCTTTCCATGACTGTGGCCAACGAAACGATTGAAATTTCTGTGCATGATATTATGCAAAATCCAATGGACAATGGGAATTCTTGTAACTTTGTGGAGAGAGTAGATGATTGTGTGCATGAATATTTGTGGCATGATAGAGCATGTGATGAACTTGAGATGTTGTTGAATGGCAGTCGGAAAACTAGGGATAATGCGGGTTCCGAAGTAATGGCCATTGAAAATAAGGCCGAGGAACATTATTCTGTTAATGGCCCGTCTCACTCCCTAGGCTACTTCAATGAGAAGTATGCGCCATCAGTTGTGGTTCCACCGGTTCTTGAGCTAAAACCCCTCCCCTCTAATTTAAAATATACTTTTCTAGGGGAGGGCGAGACCTTACCTATGATAGTTGCCTCAGACTTGACCCTAGAACAAGAGGCCAAATTAATTGCTGTGCTTTGTGAGCACAAATCGGCCATAGGGTGGACTTTGGCGGATATTAAAGGTATTAGCCCCTCAATGTGTATGCATAAAATTAATCTTGTAGAGGGGGCTAAACCTTCGAGGGAGAGACAAAGGAGATTGAATCCTCACATGGAGGAAGCAGTGAGAAAAGAGGTCCTTAAATTGTTAGATGCGGGAATTATATTCCCAATTGCGGACAGTGAGTGGGTGAGCCCGGTTCAAGTGGTTCCCAAGAGGTCGGGCATTACTGTTGTGAAAAATGATAAAAATGAGGATGTGCCCACTAGAGAGGTGACCGGGTATAGGATGTGTATAGATTTGAGAAAGCTTAATGCCGCCACCAAAAAGGATCACTTTCCTTTGCCTTTCATTGACCAAATCCTAGAGAGGTTGGCGGGTCATGCTTATTACTGCTTTCTTGACGGGTTCTCGGGATATAATCAAATCACAATTGCACCCGAGGACCAATCAAAGACCACTTTCACATGTCCCTTTGGTACTTTTGCTTATAGGAGGATGCCCTTTGGGCTTTGCAATGCACCCGCTACTTTTCAAAGGTGCATGACCTCCATCTTCTCGGACATGATAGAGAAGTGTGTAGAGGTGTTTATGGATGATTTTTCTATGGTTGGATATAGCTTTGAGGGGTGTCTTGATAATTTGACTATGGTCTTGAGGAGATGTTGCGAGACCAATTTGACACTTAGTTGGGAGAAGTGTCACTTTCTTGTTAGGCAGGGGATTGTCTTGGGCCACATAGTGTCTAGTAGGGGGATTGAGGTCGATAAAGCTAAGATAGATGTGATTTCTAAGCTACCTCCCCCGGTCTCAGTCAAGGGTGTTCGAAGTTTCTTAGGCCATGCGGGTTTTTATCGGCGATTTATTAAGGATTTTTCACAAATTTGTAAGCCGTTAAGTAACTTGCTAGCTAAAGATACCGAGTTCATCTTTGACCAAGACTGTCTAGATGCTTTCACTTTATTAAAAGAAAAACTTACTTGCACTCCCATTCTTTCTAGCCCTGATTGGTCTCACCCTTTTGAGATCATGTGTGATGCATCTGATTTTGCTATTGGGGCTGTTTTAGGCCAAAAGATAGATAAATTACCGCATGTAATCCATTATGCAAGTAGAACTCTTAATGATGCACAGCTTAATTATACCACCACTGAGAAAGAATTTTTAGCTGTTGTGTTTGCACTTGAGAAGTTCCGTTCATACTTGCTTGGGTCGAAGGTAATAATTTATTCTGATCATGCAGCTTTAAAATATTTGTTGAATAAAAAGGATGCAAAACCTAGACTTCTAAGGTGGATGCTTTTGTTGCAAGAATTTGATTTGGAAATAAGGGACAAAAAGGGGTCCGAGAATGTAGTGGCGGATCACTTATCAAGGCTTGAGGATTTCTCGTTTCAGAATAGCAAAGAAGGGGTGATTCCGGTGAATGAAAATTTCCCGGATGAACAACTACTTGCTTTACATGTTCAAGAGCCTTGGTATGCGGATCTTGTTAATTATCTTGCATGCGACATGATTCCTCCTCACTTTACTTATGATCAAAAGAGGAAATTTAAATCTGATGTGAGGAACTACATTTGGGATGACCCTTACTTGTGGAAAATTTGTCCGGATAAGATTGTGAGAAGGTGTATTCCGGAATATGAACAATTGAGTGTCTTGCGCTTTTGTCATGACTTACAATGTGGTGGGCATTTCAGTGGTCAAAAGACTGCTAGGAAAATCTTTCAATGCGGCCTATATTGGCCCACCATATTTAAAGATGCGCAAGATTTTTGCAAAAAGTGTGATAAATGCCAAAGAACTGGAGGGATAGGTAAGAAAGATGAGATGCCCCAAAATTATAATCTAGTGGTTGACATATTTGATGTGTGGGGCATTGATTTTATGGGCCCCTTCCCCTCATCCCATGGTTTTGTGTATATATTAGTAGCTGTGGACTATGTTTCTAAATGGGTGGAAGCTATTGCCACCCGGACTAATGATGCTAATTGATGGAGGAAAACTCCCTCTTGTAATAAAAATACCGAGCAAGTGTACTCACTACCGGTGTAGCAGTATGCAAATGCAGGGGTCGAATCCACAGAGACTCGTTGGTAAACAAATAAGATGAACGTAGTGAATTTAGTAACAAAGGTTTATAATTTTGATTTGAAACTAAAGAGCATAAAATAAATAACTAAAACTAAATAAACAAGAAAACAGATTATGAGCAGAGATTCGTAGATTGGATTTCACTTTACCATCATTCTATGCAGAATTTTACTTATAAAACATTAATTCAACTTCTAGGGTTCATTCACTTTTGCTAGGATCGACACGGTTAGGTGGCCGGATTACAATCCCAAATACTCTTTTAATATTGCGAATTCTATTACGGTTCCACAATAGGCCAAGAATAAATTAAGAACACAAGAATATGAAAACCTAACTTTAATCGATTTCTATTACGGCCTCTATTAAAGCTATTCAATCAATAGTTATCTATGGATCAAAATCCCAAATTAATGGCGAATTCGATACCCAAATATTCAAAGACGAGTTCGTATCTTAACATACGTCTCGAATCTAAGAACATGAAATTAAAATCTATTGATGAACTAGAAGGAATTAAATAGAAAGAATTAAAATATTAATGCATAGAAATCCGGTAAAGGTTCGACCAATCTGCAAATCTAATAAATTAGCTACTCATAATTAATAATAAAAACAAAACCTGGATTGATCTTCTTCTTCAATTGTTGATCCAAGAAAAGAAAAAATAAAAACTAATTCTAATAATATGTTATTATGTTCTAGTTCTATCTAATGCCGTGGCTGATGTTGATTAAATAAGAAAAATAGGGCAACAGTGGAGACCAAGCCAGGAAAAGACACAATTGCCCCTTGAAAAACACGTAAAATTGGTGCTGAAGATGGCCGGAGCGCGGCCGCCCTACTTGCTTGCGCGGACGCCCTACTTGGCCGAAGGTTGGCCGAGATTCTGGCCCTTACGTGTGCGGCCCACATGCCTGCGCGTCCGCCCTTGCTTGCACCTTGGCCCCAAACCTTCTCAAGCCCTGGCCCAATCTTGCCTAGAACTGGCCGGCCACTTTCATGCATGCATGCAATGGCCTTATTTAGTATAAAATGTATTCGGTTCGTCCCGCTATCTTGCAGTCGCACTTTGACCACTTTAATGACTTCTTCTGCGCTTCGCTCTTTGGACTTTTATTTTTCATTTAATCCCAGGAATTTTTATATATTAAATTCGTCCGAAAATTCCGTAATTCCATTTCAGTCCTTGAATTTTCTAATATTTCCCATTTGGTCCAAAAGCTTCCAAATGCCAGTTTAGTCCTTGAGCTCCGCTCCACTTTATTCCTTTTGCACTTTTTAGCCATAAAATGCATCTTTAATCAGCACTATACCCTGTACTCATAAAATACTCACAAGCCACATCAAATATACATAAAACTCGGGAATCAAACACAAAGAAAGCCTAAAAGTGCATCATTTGGATGGGTAAATACACATCCATCAAACACCCACAAACTAACCTTTTGCTCGTCCCGAGTAAAATAAAACTAAAAGAAATAAAACAAAACTACTCTAACTATTAATAATAAAATATAAAAACAAAATAAATATTTTTGGGATGTTCTATCACAGATAAGTCATTGGCCATACAAGTCTCAGATTCTCACCAACACACATAATCAACAAATGCCACCACAGTAATGGGATTACAATCACATTGAAGCATAAAAATCACAATTTTCCACCGCGGCCTGAATGATGAATGAATTATGGGAGGTCACTGTCAACAACCTAAGATTGTTTATGGATTCACTAAGTGATGCTCTAATTCAATATGTCATAGACAGTACAACCCAAAAAGGACACTCATATGCATATTTAACACGATTGTCAACCCGGTTACTCGATATTGAAAGAATAATATGGCCTAATAGTTAAGTGCGAAAAATCGCAGGGCTAGGTTCATGGTTACAAATGAAGGTAAGGGCATACGAAAAATAAGAAAGTGAAACTAGAAAGTCTTCTTTTAACAATACATCCTCCACTCACCCTTATTACTTTCCAATGTGCCAACCCACAAACTAAAACTTTTTCATACATCAACATGGGGTTGGGCACATTCCGCTACTTCCTTTGGCCACCTTGAAATATAATTCCACTTTGATATTAGAGAGGGCTCGATTTTTTTTCAATTTTTTTTTCTTTTTTTTTTTTTTTGCTTTTTTTTCTTTTTGCTTTGCACAATTACATCACAAAGAATGTGCATTCAATATATTTTTTTTTATATTTTTTTTTTCAAGCCCCTCTTTTCATTACATATCATGACCCATTTTTTTTTTTTTTTTCGTGACCACTTTCCATTCCACCTTTGATTTTCCAAACTTTCCCCACAATTCCCAATTCATTCCCTAGTTTCACTTTCTTGAAAAGGTGAGAAAAATTTAAATTTGTGTATAGGTTAAAAGGGTAGGACAATGTGGGTACAAATGAAGGCGAATGGTGGTCTAAGATAACCTCTCACTTTGTGAGAGATTCCATTCTTTTTCAAGCTCAAAAGGGGTTCTAGCGGAATATTTTTTTTTTATTTAGTGACTAGAAAGTTTAAGGCTCACAAAAAGGGATTCAAAGAATAGCCATATATATCAAGTAACCTATTGACGTGCTATTGACAATCATGCAAACATGTTCTAGGGACCCCGAGAATACACAAAGTGATCCCATAAAAGGCACCTAAGTTGATGACAATGACCAAGAATATGATACGGAAGTGAGAGGTGGTGCAATCATAATTTAAATGTTTCAATGCAATCCCAATCACCACACTAATGATAACACATGTGATTTTAAAATTAAAGCACACTCTAATCATCACAGACTTTGGCCAACACCCCAACTATGAAAAGAACAAAAATTTTTTAAAATTTTTCTATTTTTTTAGAGGGTGACACTATATACACTCCCCTATAAACCCACAAACTCGGAGAGTTGCCCACCCCCAAACTCAAAACATGCTATGTCCTCATAGCAAAGAGAACAAAAGCGTGCCTTAAGTTCGAAAGATAGCAAGACACTACTAAACAATAATTAACAAAACAGTAAAACATACCTCATTGGGTTGCCTCCCAAGCAGCGCATTTGTTTAAAGTCGTTAGCCCGACTATGGTCCCAAGCTTACTTGGCCTTTGCTTTGCGACCTTTGGACCATCTCCTTTCCTCACGGGCACAAACGCCCTTCTCTTTCCATTTCAGCACTCCATTGTCAACAAGTAGGGGTAAAGCCACATTTATTTTTGAAACTTTACACTTGTGCTTACCCCTTTTTCTTTTCTTTTTATTGGGGGTTCCACCCACAAACTCAATCTTTTCTGCAACCTGCAGAACACCATTCTCACAACCAAGATCAAGAGAGTTATCATGAACAAAAATAGAAGCAAATATAGAATCAGATAAATCACTATAACTCTCCTCACTAACTCTCGATTTAGAAGGACCTTGTGGTAGATGTGATGGAATCGACTCTTTATGGGAGTCATGTGGGGTGTGATACGACCCGTTACTCCTAGAGTATTGGTCGGCCTTAATGTTACTAGCCATGGGACAAACGTCCGCATTATCCCCACTTTTCTCACCTCCATTCACATCATATATGACCATTGGTACATCATTTATGGCTCCTACAAAATCATCTTTGGGGGAGATTTTCTTATCATTTTTAGACATAACAAACTTGCATTCTTCCCCCATGCCTCTCAAGGACACCACCCCTTGACACACATCAATGGTGGCCTTAGTGTCAAACATAAATGGCCTCCCAAGCAGAATGGGAGTTTTCAATTGCTCCTCACTTGATCCCTCCATACACATCACATAAAAGTCAATGGGGATAATGATTTTATCAATTTTAACCAACACCCCTTCAAGAACCCCTAAAGGTCTTTTAATTGAGAGATCCGCCAATTGCAAGTCTCTCATGGGTGGTTTCAACTCACATGCCCCCAAACTTCTAAAAACATGAAAGGGCATCACATTGACACTTGCCCCAAGATCTAACAAACCTTTAAAATTTTGACCCCTTACAGAAATTGGGATAGTGAAACACCCGGGGTCTTTTTGAACATGATTAACTTTTTCTTTCTCATTAACATCATTATTATTATCAAAACAATCAATATTATCAAGAGAAGATAGAAATACCTCCTCAATTTCTTCACTCTCATCCCACACTGTTGTGA
Source organism: Adenophora triphylla var. japonica (assembly GCA_022495995.1). NCBI lineage: Eukaryota > Viridiplantae > Streptophyta > Magnoliopsida > Asterales > Campanulaceae > Adenophora > Adenophora triphylla. The sequence goes on from JAFEMH010002219.1 coordinate 336,848, forward strand.
TTGACTTTGCTTGCTCGGGTGGGTTCTTCTCTTTCATCAACTCTTGGGCAACCTTCACAAGTTGCTCTACTTGTGTGCCTATCTTTTGAAACGCAGCATCAGTATTTCTGTTGCTTTGCTGCATCTCCATCCTTAACTGCTGGACTGCCAGCTCCCAAGGCTCTTTATCATGTTGTCCAGGTGGTGGCACATGAAGAGGTTTCACTTGCTGATTATGATGGCCACCCCATGGATTGTAATTGCCATATTGATTGCCTTGGGGTGGTGGCCTTGGTGCATATCCATTGAAAGCATGTGCCTGTTCAGGATTATACAAGAAATTTGCTGCACTTGGACACATATTAGTCACATGAGATGATAAACCACAATTTGCACAATAATCAGTAATAACATTAGCACCAGCAGAAGTGCCACAGGCAGTCAATTTATCCAATTTATTATTTAAAAGTGCAATCTGCTTTGAAATATTATCACTAGCATTCAATTCAAGTACCCCCCTTGTTCTACCCCTCGAACTCTTTTGTTGAGAATTAGCACTCAACATCTCAAATAAAGCTTTAGTTTCTTAGGTCTTGGCTCCTATCGAACCTCCAGCAGCATTGTCAACCATTGATTGACCATTGTCATTCAAGCCATCATAAAAGGCTTGGTTCAGTGAGGGTAGTGTAAAATTGTGTTGGGGACATTGTATTAACATTGTATTGAATCTTTCCCATGCCTCATGAAAGGGCTCCCCCACATCTTGGGAAAATGTCATCAATTTCTGTCTAAAACTAGCCAAAAGATGATGTGGGTAATATCTTTTAAGGAACACATCTTGCAATTCTACCCAAGTACTAATGCTGCTCGGTGCAAGCATCAGCAACCATGTTTTAGCCACTCCCTTAAGAGTGTAAGGAAAACACTTTAGTCTAATTTGCTCTTCAGTCACTCCCTGTCTTAACAAGAATTGAGCAACAACAATAATATACTCTTTAAGGAACGTAAGTGCATCCTCACCAGGCAATCCGTGAAAGCTTGGCAACATGGCAAAGTATTGTCCTTTGACCTCTAGATTTTTGGCTGCATCGGACAGCACTATGCAAGAGGTAGATGTGTCTACCCGAGGTCTAAGGAAATCATTCATAGTCTGCGCCGGTGGTACTGCCATCTCGGCTTTCTCTTCCTCTACCTCGGTGGTGGAGGGTTCTGATTCGGTGTCCGAATCCGAAAAGAGAGGATTAAAGAGGGGATCGCCCTCAAATTCTTCCTCAAATCTATTTATGTTGTCGTCCAATGGCACCAATGTAGGCTTCAAAGAACGACGACCTTGCATTCACTACCTAACCTACTTGTTTACTTGCAACAAGTCCCCGGCAACGGCGCCAAAAACTTGATGGAGGAAAACTCCCTCTTGTAATAAAAATACCGAGCAAGTGTACTCACTACCGGTGTAGCAGTATGCAAATGCAGGGGTCGAATCCACAGAGACTCGTTGGTAAACAAATAAGATGAACGTAGTGAATTTAGTAACAAAGGTTTATAATTTTGATTTGAAACTAAAGAGCATAAAATAAATAACTAAAACTAAATAAACAAGAAAACAGATTATGAGCAGAGATTCGTAGATTGGATTTCACTTTACCATCATTCTATGCAGAATTTTACTTATAAAACATTAATTCAACTTCTAGGGTTCATTCACTTTTGCTAGGATCGACACGGTTAGGTGGCCGGATTACAATCCCAAATACTCTTTTAATATTGCGAATTCTATTACGGTTCCACAATAGGCCAAGAATAAATTAAGAACACAAGAATATGAAAACCTAACTTTAATCGATTTCTATTACGGCCTCTATTAAAGCTATTCAATCAATAGTTATCTATGGATCAAAATCCCAAATTAATGGCGAATTCGATACCCAAATATTCAAAGACGAGTTCGTATCTTAACATACGTCTCGAATCCAAGAACAAGAAATTAAAATCTATTGACGAACTAGAAGGAATTAAATAAAAAGAATTAAAAATATTAATGCATAGAAATCCGGTAAAGGTTCGACCAATCTACAAATCTAAGAATTTAGCTACTCATAATTAATAATAAAAACAAAACCTGGATTGATCTTCTTCTTCAATTGTTGATCCAAGAAAAGAAAAAATAAAAACTAATTCTAATAATATGTTATTATGTTCTAGTTCTATCTAATGCCGTGGCTGATGTTGATTAAATAAGAAAAATAGGGCAACAGTGGAGACCAAGCCAGGAAAAGACACAATTGCCCCTTGAAAAACACGTAAAATTGGTGCTGAAGATGGCCGGAGCGCGGCCGCCCTACTTGCTTGCGCGGACGCCCTACTTGGCCGAAGGTTGGCCGAGATTCTGGCCCTTACGTGTGCGGCCGCCCTGAATGCCCTGCGCGTCCGCCCTTGCTTGCATTGCCTTGGCCCCAAACCTTCTCAAGCCCTGGCCCAATCTTGCCTAGAACTGGCCGGCCACTTTCATGCATGCAATGGCCTTATTTAGTATAAAATGTATTCGGTTCGTCCCGCTATCTTGCAGTCGCACTTTGACCACTTTAATGACTTCTTCTGCGCTTCGCTCTTTGGACTTTTATTTTTCATTTAATCCCAGGAATTTTTATATATTAAATTCGTCCGAAAATTCCGTAATTCCATTTCAGTCCTTGAATTTTCTAATATTTCCCATTTGGTCCAAAAGCTTCCAAATGCCAGTTTAGTCCTTGAGCTCCGCTCCACTTTATTCCTTTTGCACTTTTTAGCCATAAAATGCATCTTTAATCAGCACTATACCCTGTACTCATAAAATACTCACAAGCCACATCAAATATACATAAAACTCGGGAATCAAACACAAAGAAAGCCTAAAAGTGCATCATTTGGATGGGTAAATACACATCCATCACTAATGTTGTTTCAAAGTTTGTGTGTGAGAATATTTTTTGCAGGTACGGGGTGCCTCGGGCTATCATTAGTGATCAAGAAACTCACTTCACAAACAGGCTCTTCAACCAAGTCCTAAAGAAATATGGGGTTGTTCACAAGCTAGCCACTGCTTACCATCCACAAACGTCGGGGCAAGTGGAAGTTAGCAACCGCCAAATCAAGGGGGTTCTTGAGAAGACAGTTCAGCCAAACAGAAAAGATTGGGCTTTGAAGCTCAAGGTTAACCGGAACTCGTTAAACTCCCCGTTGCCGTGCCAACGAGACGTTCCGGGACTGCCCCGTGCATCCCGACGTCGAACCGTACTTAACACGTGACATCTCACGTAAAAGTATGGCTTTCCCTGAAAAACGCATTTTCCGGCACTTTCCGGGGGCGTTTCGGGCATTTCCCGGACTGTTATTTAAAAAAACGGACAAAACCGGGACCGGGGGACGAACTCCCATGCAAAGGGTGAGTCACTGGACACGTGTCCAGCATGCCACAGCCCCCTCGTCACCTTTCAATCACAAATCAAGCTGAAAAGACCAAAATGCCCCTGGTTTACAAGCCAAGTCCGGCCGGACTCACTGTGCACATTTTCTGAAATTGCCAGCAAGTCCTTCAAATTCTCAAAATACCACAAAACCCCCTGGATTCAAGCCAAGTCCGTCCGGACTCCTACTGCAAATTTCACCTATAAATAGAAATGGCTGTCAAAGCCAAATGAAGAGGATTTTTACACCAAAAATCACCACCCCCCACGGTCCAAACTGGTTTTCACCCCTCCCGAGCTCCCGTTCTGTCTCGATTCGCGTGAAACCTTCGTATTTCGATCAAATACGCACCCTACAACTTCGAAACAACCTTTCGAATCACTTTCCGTGTTCCGTACACACCTCCCGAGCCAAAGGAGTCGACCCTAGCCATAGGTATAACTCTCTCTCTCTAAATCTCCCGTTCCGTCTCGGTTTACGCGCCAGTCGCTATAACTGTTTCGAACGTCGTTATCAAAATGTAGACGCCTCCGTCTAACGGGGTCCGATACGTTTTAAACCCTCGATCCTCTTCTCTTTCCGTAAGAGAAGTAATCACGGGTTAAAACGGCGTTCCGACCCCGTTCCGTTTACTTTTATGTCATTTACAATTCCGAGCCGTTTGGCCTCGTTGATCGTCATTTACCATTCCGAGCCGTTTGGCCTCGTTGATCGTCATTTACAATTCCGAGCCGTTTGGCCTCGTTGATCGTCATTTACCATTTCGAGCCGTTTGGCCTCGTTGATCGTCATTTACAATTCCGAGCCGTTTGGCCTCGTTGATCGTCATTTACGAATCCGGATCGTTTGATTCCGTTGACACCGCTTTAAATACTGTCATTTACAAGTCCGATCCGTTTGGATTGTGATAGTATTTACTTTTCAAAGTCCGAGTCGCAACCCGATTCGTTGATCGCATATCATTTAATACGCATTTTTCCCGTAAAATCGTTAACAATGTAATGCCCGGTTCAAAACCGGAGTTCGTCCGTCGAACTCTCTTTTAAAACGCGCGAAATGACGTTCAGCCTCCGAACGCTCATCTTCAAACTTAAAAGCCGCCATTTGACATTCAAAAATCATTTAATACGCTTTTTCCCGTAAAAATCGTTAACAATGACTCGTCTGGTTCAAAACCGGAGTTCGTCCTTCGAACTCTCTTTCAAAAAGCTCAAAATCGACGTTTGCCACGCAAACGCTCATTTCAAACTCAAAATCGACGTTTGCCACGCAAATGCTCATTTCAACTCAAAATCGACGTTTGCCACGCAAACGCTCATTTCAAACTCAAAATCGACGTTTGCCACGCAAACGCTCTTTTCAACTCAAACCGACGTTTGTCATTCAAACGCTCGTCTTTTCAAAAGTCACCTAATCAACGTTTGTCATTCAAACCAAGATTAAGCTTGTCATTCAAGCCCCCATTTCAAAAGATACACACACACGATTTCGAGAAAGGTAGAAAGACTCGTCATGCGAGGCGTTTCGGGCGATCTCGTCATACTCTACCCGAAACGTAACCTGACCTCCGAACCTAACAATCTCTGGTACAAAAAAGCTTTTTACTCGTTTTTGCTGCCAATAAAAATGATCCCCTTTTTCAAAAAAGCCTTTTCCTAAGTTTTTGCTACCAATAAAAACGACACCTTTTCACAAAAGCCGTTTCTCAACGTTTGGGCTCAAAATATAAAAACCGCGTGGCGACTCCTCATTTTGTTCCTTCCCATGAAGCGAGGTCTCAGACACCAACCCTCCGCGAAAGACAACCGCCCTTTCCGCCGCCCCCGCACGCGAAAATATTCGGGTAATTTCAGTTGGCGACTCCGCTGGGGAAAAGATACTTTTTTCAAAACTGCCGATGTTTTCTAAAAAGCCTTCCGTGGGTCAAACTTTTGTTTACCCTTCCTCGTTTTCGTGTGTGTGTGTTCCTTTAAACCTCGAACTGTTTTTTTCAAAAGGAATTACATTGTCAATTTTCCAAAATCATACCATGTTTGTGCATCCCCATTCATGTTTGATTTTCATGCTGTCTTTTGAACTGTGCATCATAAATTCTTTAAGACACATTCTGAAAAAATCTCTGTTTTACTCAGAAAAAGAATTTTAGTGACCGCACACTACGTGCACTTGCTGCCTCGGTACACTGCACACTACAACCCCTAACCCGGGATGGCCTTATCAGTTGCACTCCGATTGGTCTGCCAGACACCTTTCGGGGGCGCACGGGGTCGTCCCAAACATCCCATCCTAGCCCGTGTAAGCCATGCACTCTTTGTGTCACACTTTGTCCAAGACCCCGGTTGGTTTTTGGCTTAGCTCGTGTCATAAAGCCTAAGTGTATGTTTTTCACGCCGGGCCCCGCTCCGAGTCAAGCTCGAGAGTTTTAGACCGAAGGTCGTTCCCGACCCGAAGTCTTGAGCTTTTTCAGCCTTGACTTTGACGCGGGCTCTGCCGAAAAATATACCCGAAGGTTCAATGTGACGCCGTGTCACCAAACCTCGCCGTATGAACCGTGCCAGCCACAAATTGGCCAACGCTAAAAAGCTAAGGTCTCTCGCACAAGCGAGTCAGGAGAGGTCATGCCCAAATTTTGGCACGATCCCGCCTTAACTTAAGGACGTTGACTTCGGCCAGTGGCACGTACGTCACATACGTTGAAAGTTTGCGTGATCCGCTAGCCTTAAGTTCACTTTTTCATTTGTCGGTGGAACTCGCTTGCCTTATCAGACCTCGCTCGGGATAGTCCGTCCTGAGAAAGATGATATACAATGGAAACGAGGGGCTTATAAGCGTAGTGACGAGATCCACTGATTAGAGCTCTAGGATTAGTTGCGAAAAAGAAGACACGCTCTTTTCCAACCAATTAGGACTCCGAGAAAACGCGCTTTAAGTAAACTTTAATCGGTAACTGCACATTGCACAAGCCCGAAAACCTTGAGCCAAATAACCTTTTCCGAAGCCTAAACCCTTCCTTTCGTTCCCTATAGCGGCGAGCGAAAGTGGTTCGGATTTCCGGGTCGAGCGCCTTGCCGGGATCACGGTAACGGCGGCGTCGAGACGGTTCTTCGGTTCCCTCGGTTCCCTCGGCCCGAATTTCCGACATGTCTAGCTCAGAAATCGTGACGGGGAAGGACCCCGCCACCTGTAACGTATATGACATTGGAGGAAGCCATTCGGGCTTGTGAGGTTCACAAGAGGCGAAGAAGATCGGCGGAATTTCGTGGTACGGCTTACGAATGAGCGAGGTATAGCGGCTATCCCCCGGTCGAGACGGTACTTTTGTCTGGTCGAGGATGACGATTCCCAAAACCAGTTCACCAAACCTTCAATCGGGTTCCTCCCCCGCCAACTTACGGGATGCCTTCCAGCCAAGGAAACGGCCGACCTAGGCTCCATGTTGCCACCTCTCGGGGCAACCACTGTCAATTTTGGTCGGCCCGGTGCTACACCCATCACTCGATATCACCGGCGCACATTTGGACCATCTCGGGATGCCAATATCCCTCAATATCCTCCCGGGTTCGTCCCGTTGCCTATACACGAATCCTAAACACCGGGGACAAACCCCGTACGATTCGAAAAGGCTCCCGTATATGCTCATATACCAAGCGTTCCACCTCCAATCACTACCGCTCACGTGGTAGCACCGTGCCGAGCCTTACGAGTCCACCACTTGGACCCAACCTTAGCTGGATGGTCGAGCAAATGAAAGACACGAAAGCCACCATGAGCGGCTCAAAGCAGAAACGCTCAAATCCACGAGATCAGGGAATGGTCACGCCTCTCCTGCCAAGTTCGAGAATGCGGAGATGAACCGATTCGATGGGCAGACCGAATGTCCTCAAACGCACGTCGACACTTACGTTCTCGGCATGAGAGCAAAAGGAGCAACCCTCCGGCAAATGGCCGACCACTTCCGGCATACGCTCAAAAGTTTAGCGTTACGATGGTTTCGAGGGTCAAGCACACGGATCGCCGCACACAGGAACGGATCGGTAACATCTTCTGGAACAGTGCAGATCCAACTTAGAGTGGGAAACAAGTCGCGAGGACTTAATCACCACGAGCGAAAGCGGATGAAAGTGTTGGGGAATTCTACAAGAGATGGAGCTGGAAACTCTCCGAGATCATGGAGCCACTCTCCAAAGACGAACAGGATGCGGATCTTCAAGTCACGTTAAGACCGTCCATCGAACTCTCATCGGTCACAATTTCTTCCCGGATCTCAGGGCCATGGTCAATGCCGGCTCACGGTTCGAGAAGGATCTCAAGGAAAAGTTGGCTCTTTGCCACGGCCATCCACGAATCTGCGCTCAACAGTGCATTCAATCTGCACCGCCCCGGCAAAGGGAAAGATACGTCATCAACTACGTCCATCGGGGACAACTTGGTCGGGTAACGAAACCCGATCCGCAAAGCAACAGTTCTACTCGAAGCGGCATGTCGTACACTTCGACAAGTTGGACATGCCAGCTGAGCAAGATCTTTGGAAGGGTTAATCAAGGAGGGTCTCCTTAAGCCCGTTGCCAATTACAAACCCAAAGTTCCCGTAGCCAATGCGGACAAGAGCAAATCTTGCGCCTTCCATCGGTATCACGGCCATACCACCGACAAGCTGTTTGGGGTTACGATACGAAATCCGAACTTGATAGAAGAAGGCAAGTTAGAGCGCCCCCGTGGGCCCAATACGATCGGGAATCCCTTTCAGAACAATAACGGCGTGAATTCCATTGAGTGGGTGCCCAAGAAGAGTGCCACGTAACCCGTTTCTCCGCCTCTCTCAGTGGATCCTCCTCTAATGTCCACATCGGCTACGATGTTTGCGGCCGCTCACTTTGCACAGTACGAGTCTCGAGAAACGTCCAGGAGCAATCCTCGAGAAAACAAAGAAGAAATCCTCTCAACAAGAATCGAGAGAAAGATACGAAGCCTGGAGATACCGGTGTAGGTACACTTGGAGAACCCTCGGGAGGTTCGACTACTACGTCTTGTACTCCGGCCGAGTCCTCTTTGCCTCCGAGGCCATGCGGCTTTAGAGCAAACGGGGGTGGGAAAGCCGAAAAGTCCAGGCTGAAACCGAGTCGGACCACAGGACACCGGAATACCTCGGATCTTGGTAATCTTCTTGCCCGGTCGGAAGCCTAACCCTCCGCGGGATCGACGAAGATTCAATTTGTCCGGCTTAGAGCTCGGGCCGCAAAGGAAGATCAAGGTCGGCTTGGCAATCGCACTCGATCAATGTGCTAACCAAGGGCGGCAACCGCCACGGGCGGCCTCAACACACTCACGAGGTTCCACCAAAGGCTTTACCTCGCAAGAGGAAGACAGAAACGGATGGGTGGATGACTCTCCTTCTACGGATAGAGACGAGATCTACGACTCCCGCCTATATGGCGGCATGATCACGTTACGCGACGAAGACTTACCGAGAGACGCCTCGGGGCACAACGAAGATCTGTAAATCACTCTCAAACTCAACACCATATCACTCCCCGGAGTATTGGTAGATAACGGGTCAGCCGTTAATGTCCTCCCTCTCGGCATGATGCGAGCTCTCCGCATCCATGAAAGCCATCGATACCGTCTACTCGGACTATCAAGGCCTACGTCAACTCGTCCCGTCCCATCACAGGGACGGTGACTCTGGAACTCTGGTTCGAAACCCCGAATGGTGCCGACAAAATTCCACGTGATGGACATTCCATCCGAATTCACAGCTCCCTTGGGACGCCCTTGGCTACACCACATGAAAGCCATAGCTTCCACTCTCCATCGGTGCGTCAAGTTCATTAAACGGCAGGGAGATCTTGAAGTCATTCGAGGGGATAGTTTCCTCATAGGAAACGAAGCCGAGACAGAGCCAAGCGTGTCCGCACTCGGGCACGGGGTTACCTCCTTCGAATCAACCAAGGGACTACGGGCAAATCTCATCGAGAATCCCTCGAGTCCGGAGATGCCAACTATGTAAACGTACTCGAGCGGGCGGACCACTGCGGTCCGATACATCAAGTTCAGCTGTCGTTTCCAACATTTGGAGCGGGTGGAAGGAAACGGCGAACATCGCCATAGATGCGGGCACATAAACCCCCGTCTCCGCTCAGAGATTCATCGGCATTCTTCAAACTCATTCTCGGCCTGCCCAGTGAGGAGATCTTTGTAACAAAGGTCGACAAGTATCGTCATACTCATCTCGGCGTATGGACCATCGTATGGAAGGTCCTCTACGAGGGATTCCCCTCTAAGCCTTTCCTCTCAAGCATGGGGTACGAGATTTTCCTAGGCTTTGCTCAAATAACGCCTTGACCGGACGCAATACGTCCCTACACACTGGATTGAGCGATCGGATGACGATGAATCTGGACTCTCACGGAGTCGAGGACGCGGCGGACCCGCAAGCGAGACCTCTGCATTCACATGCTCGGTTTGAGGACGGAACTCCTTCGATCGGGTCACCTACGACCAAGGTTCCAATACCATGGAAATTGTCAAGCTCAACGTCCGGTCTGACGGCTATCCGATAATTGGAAGCACGTGATTCATGCAACGAGGAATCCCTACGATCAAGTGAATGACGATGACTTCGTCAATATCATCTATTCCGGATATCTGATGAAGCGAGGATCCGGTCCTTGTTATCGGATTACGCAACACCAAGGTCACCCTTGATGACTTGTTTGCTCATGGTAAACGAGGCCACGGCAGCGAGCTTCGAGCTCATCCCTACTTCCAAGTACCGGCCCGGTGGCAACCGGCCCGTGCCGTCGGTCAAGCTTATACCCTCAAAGCTCCGCGAGGCCAAGGGCAACGGCGAAGGAGACCAAGCTCCTCACCCTACTACAAGTCGAGATCAACCTCGGGAACGCTTAGGCAGCCACCCGAAAACATGCAGTGAAAGTTTTCCCCGCAAGGCGAGTCGACCTCCGACACGGAAATGACCACCTCGGCATCAACATGCTTCGGTTCGATTCTACTCCCGGTCGTCACGGCCGGATTCGAGACATCACTGCCGGTCATTGCTAGCTTTGATAGACTTGGCTATCGAGCGAGATCACGAGACCGTTAACATTGCGGGAATTCAATACCCCGTGGGGTCAATCAACGAGATATGGTCAAACTTCTTGGTGATCGAGATCAAGGAAGGCCGCATGGAATGTCCCGGATCCGACTTCCTTCGTCAATGTAATCCAGTGTTCCGCCATTTCGGCGATTTGAATGTAATCACGGTTACGGACACTAGCCGGACGATGCGCACCTACGGAGGCTGCTAGGTCTCGCAAGGAAAGCTCTCATGGAGCTAGCCGCTCAAGAAAGTCGTCTTTGGGACGAAGACCAAGCTCGAAAGACCTACGGGGACCAAGCCCTTAAAGTGTCACGGGCGGCTTCGGACGAAAGCTAGAGGCCACTCTAGACCGGTTCGACCTCAAGAGTTTTGCTCATGGCAACTTCCACGACTACCGTCTGTTCTCATCCAACCCCTCTGCCGGCGAGGGTGGTCAACGGTCCCAATGACCTAGGAGATGGAAGCGACACGGCGGAACAAATCCCGGCGCGTACCTTCCCGAGGAAAGCAAGTTCTCTGTGAACGCGACGATGAAGATGATGAAACCATTCTCTTCCAAGCCGGGCATGAAGTCAACAAAACCGGACTCCCAAGGGTCCTGGGAGGATGGGAACGGATCATTACCGCACTTAAATTGAAAGGCCAACTCGGGGAGGAAGGTCTATTTAAAAAGCAAAGAGGAGGATGGAAATTCGTCTCGAGCAACTACTCGGGGAAATTCCACGAGTCTACGGCATTCGTTTACGAGACGATCAAGCGGGCGGCAACCGGTCACATGGGCGAGATGTTCGGGAAGCCGTATACTCACCTTCCGACATACCCGCCACTCGGATAAAGCGAGAGGAGAAAACTATCCCGATGGAGGTTTACCTAGGCGCCGCACGCGGTTCAAAGAAGCAGCTATTCTCACATGGGAAGAAACGCGAGGCATTAACTCTCGGCGCGAGCTCCGGCATTGCAAGAAGGTTGATCTGGGCCCGAGCGGAGGAAAACTAGCAAACCACGAGTATCGCCGGACCCGACTCCCGAGAATGCCTGAGTATGCTCGGCAAGAAGGAAAGGAACGCGATATACCGTGAAGAGATCAAGGAGACCGTTCGCTTAAGCCGAGAACTCTCCAGCCTCCCGGAGGATTAACAACGCACGGTTCGATTCGAGGCAACCGCTTTGTTGTGCGGCGACATTCGAACAAGCTGCGTCAAAGCGCAGGCTACCTCCCCGCGAGAGGCACCTAAGCCGGTATCACAGGACGAGAATCCGTCAAGCTGCCGCGAAGCTCCCGGGAATTCATCCACAATCAATGAGTTGAGGGAAGACGCATGGCCACTATGCTACGAGGAATCCTCCTCTAACTATGTCTCAACTTCGGAAGCGGCTTGTTCGAAGGGACCAAACTTGATGTCGGCGTTCTAACCCGATCGGGTCAAATCCATGCATTACCACCTAAGGCCACCAAAAAGCCGACGGGCCGAGTACAATCCGGCCGGCCCGAAGACGCAAATTCCTTGAAAGAGGACCCGATCCTCACTCGGCTCAAGCGGACTCGGGCGAACATTTCCCTTTGGTCTCTGCTCGCCTCCTCTTATCCTCACAAGCTCAAGCTAGAGGAAAGCCTGGCCCGTACCATGGTCCCGTGGGCGCAACCCCGGATGAAGTCATTCGGATGATTGGCAACATCCACTATGGCAACATTATCACCTTCACGATTTGGACCTTCCAAAATTTGGGGCTGATCACAATGAGCCGCTCTACATCACAGCCATTTGGACGGCGTCGCCTTCCCGCGTGTTGGTGGACGGAGGTTAGGAATGAATGTCTTGCCCGCCAAGATGATGGACACCTTGACATCAAGCCCACGGATCTAAAGCCTTGATCCACACTGTCGAGGCCTATGACTCTACTTCCCGTACGGTTCTCGGGGTTGCTACTCTCAACATCTCGGTTCGGCAAGCGGGTGATCCCCACCGAATTCCAAGTGTTGGACATTCCAATCACTTTCACAGCCCATCCCGGGGCGTCCCCGGCCGCATCAAATCAATGGCGTGGCATCCACCCTTCACCGGTGCCTCAAGTTCATGCAAGGCAACGAGCTAACTACGCCTACGACGGTGTCACCACCGAGGGGACCAGCACCAACGACATTCCAACATTGGAAATCAAGCATAATGATGACATGCCATTAACTGGATTCACTCTGGAGACCTCCAAGATCCAAATATGCAACGTGGACCTTCCACTCTCACGACTGCATTCCTCCCGCCATGAGGATGATGAAACTCATGAACTTCATCCTGGGGCGGGGCTCGGCAAAAGGCTGCAAGGCCAACACCAAGTCATTGAAGTCAAGGAACACACCACGGTCAGGGGCTTGGCTACGTGCCAACACCGTGACATCAAGGAAGACAAAAGGCTCGCCGCGCACCAAGGCAACGACGCAAAAGGGGAACCTCCGACGGCACACCCAATCTCCTAGGCCTTACGGCTTTGACCTCGCTCATTACTTCACCAAGGAGCAAACCGGCCAGAAGCGAGGGACCGACAATGAACCGGGCAAAGCCAGCGGGGGACCAGAACCGGTGGAACTGAAGATGAGAAAGAAGCGAGGATAGTCAGCACCAAGACTACGGGAAGAATGGAACAGCTAGCACGGGACCTCAAGCGTTTCGTAGGACTCAAAGCTAATCCGATAAGGGAGCGTTCCTCGACATCACGGCTCTACCTGGACCAAGCGCCACCACGAGTCCAAGATGAGTACACATTCAAGGGAATCCGGACTTGGAGGAGCAACTCGAGGTACTCTCCATGGGAAGCAAGTTGTTCGGATCGGCCGAGGCCACATTCGAGACAAGAAGTCCAAAGCGTAAGGAACCGTAATTCATAGAAGACGCTCTCGGTGGACCGGCTACGTAGTCCGTTTTGAAGAAGTCGTGGAGTTGCCCAACTTGATCGATCGGGGCTCCGACAACAAAGATAATCGCCATGATAGGGATAGCAGAGCCAAGCCTCTCGATCCCCGCACCCTCGTCAAGCATCCAAAGAATGCCATCAAGAATTGGGTAACTTTCATCGGACCAAGGGCAAGCCGAGCGGAATTGGAAGACAAGGCGGGCCCGCACCCACATCTCCCTAAACCCTGGTCTCAAACCCTCACGAGTCGCCTCCTGTCAAAGTCCGGTCCTGCGAGTCATCCAGCGGCACTTACGGAGGACTATAATGTTGTAGCCAATCATGTATTCCCGTTCTTGTTTAATGAAAAGTCGACCTTTCGGAGTATCCTCTCATTGCCACTTTAACAACCGATAAGTTAACAAACAACTTAAAAGACGTTAATAATTCAATTGATAAAGAAAGTGAGACACATTAAACGAACAATACATTAAAGAAGTTCTCGAAGCGTGTAGTTGACCAAGAGGACAACCGGCCCAAGCCGCCGAAGAGGTTATGACCAAAGTGAACACGGGGTCGGTCTGCAAGAGCCTAAAGAGACACAAGTGGCGGTTTCTTCGCCGATGCGTAAAAGAAGCCCCGATAAGCCTCCTCGGGAGTATGTTGACGTGTTCGCACAGTCATACCAAGACATGCCAGACTCGATCCCTCAATCGTGGAGCACGTAATTCCCCACGGATCCCGAATCCAAGCCTCGTCAAACGTAAGCCGCGCAAGATCAAGCCAGAGTGGTCCTTGCAAGTTAAAGAAGAAATTGAGAAAATGCTCCGAGTTGGTTTCATCAGAGTGATTGAGTACCCGACTTGGCTCTCCAACATCGTGACGGTCACCAAGGCCAACGGAAAGGTCGAATCTTTGCGTAGATTTCCGGGATCTCAACAAGGCCACTTTAAAGATGATTTCCCAGCCGCCTAACATCGACATGCCGGTCGACACCACGACAAATTTCGAAGTAAAGTCCTTCGTGGACGGGTTCGCCGGATACAACCGTATCAAGATGTCCGAGGAGGATCAAGCCAAGATCGCCTTCACCACTCCATGGGGGACATATCGTTACACGATGCTGCGGATTCGGTCTAAAGAACGGCCGGGCTACTTACACGGCCGAGTGCAGCCTCTTCCATGACATGATACACAAAGAAATCGAAGTATATGTCGACGACATGATCATCCACTCCAAGGGATCGACATGCAAGACATGACAGATTCCGAGGAAGTTCTTCAACGGACTCGAGAAAACACTCCATGAGATTGAACCCGCAAAGTGCACCTTCGGCGTCAAGCGCGGCAAGGTACCGGGGTACATGGTTACGTAAAGAGGTATCGAAGCCGATCCCGTAAAAAATCAAGGCCATCATCGACATGAAGCCGCCTCAAACCCCGATTAAGTAAAGAGCTTCATGGGAAGACTTCAAGCACATCGTCGCTTCATCAACCGCTGACATCTTCTCGCGAGCCCATGTTCAAACCGATGAAAAAGAATGCCGACATCAAATGGGACTCCGAGTGCCAAACAATTTTCGAGAAGATCAAGACCTACTTGGTTAATCCCCACCCCGTGCTCCGCCACATGAAGACAAGCCACTACTCCCGTATCCGACAAGGATGTACACGTCAATCGGAGCAATGCCGGCACAAGAACATAAAGATTCCAAGGTTGAGCATGCAATCTACTTCGTAAGCCGAAAGCTTCAAGGAAGTGAACTCACTACTCAAGATCGTGAGAAAACTTGTACCGCCTGTATGGGTAGTCGGGAAATTGAAACACTACATGCAATCGCATTCGCACTCCCCGTCTCCAAAGTGGACCCCGTCCGATATCTCTTTGACAAGCCATCCTTGTCAATGCGGCTAGCCAAGTGGTCATTCTTCCCGGCTGAGTTCGACATCAAGTACATGGTCGAAAATCAACAAAGGGCGAGTAATGGCAGATCGCCTTGCCGACTTCCCGAGCAAAGGAACCTAAGGGTCCCGATCCGCAATTTCCTGACGATGGAATCTTTTCACTGACAGCAAACCGCCGGCAACTCTTCTTCGATGGGGCAGCCAACAAGAAGGGGAATGGCATTGGAATGCTCCTTGTCGATCCCAAGGACGAGCATACTCCCATAGCCATCAAGCCGAATTTTGAAGCAACCAACAATGCAGCAGAATACGAAGCCTCGTGCGGCAGGTTTGGAAGCCGCCCCTCGAGCGCAACATCTTAGAGCCGGGATGTATATGGAGACTCGGCATTGATCATCAATCAAGTATCCAACAAATGGAAGACGGTAGATTCCGGCCTTCGAAGTACCACGCGTACACTGGAGGAGCTCATTGCTCGCCCAAGGACATCTCTTTTCACTATTTGCCAAGAGACAGAAACCGCTTGCGCGTACGCCCGGCAACCTCGCCTCTCTTGTCGAAATTCCCGAAGGGAAAGCAAGAAACCCTCGTAATAGGCGGACGGGAAACACCCGCCTATTGCACGTGAGATCGAAAAAGAAAAGAAACGATCGACGAACCCCGGTACAATCAAATTTACCAAAGACCTCCAAAACGGAGAAGCTTCCTTCACAAGTGAAGATGGAAAATACAAAGAAGGGATCAAAGCCAAAAACATGATGGCATTAAAACGCCCGGCATCCCATTTCGTCATTCTGGGGTATGTTGTACAAGAAGCGCCACCAAGGACCACTCCTTCTGTGTAAACAAAGAAAAGCCAGCCGAGCTAATGAACGAAGTTCACAACGGAACTCGCGGTCCGCACATGAACGCCCGAGCATTGACACGCATCATTCTCCGTATGGGATACTATTGGATATCAATGGAAACAGACCGCATCCAGCTTCGTCCGGCCGCGACAAATGTCAACGGTTCTCCAACCTCAATCACATCCCTCCTCATGAACTCTATTGCATGACTACGCCATGGCCTTTCGCCACATGGGAATCGACGTCATCGCAAGATCACTCCTCCAGGGAGCAATGGTCACGAGTTCATTTTAGTCGCAGCCGACTACTTCACCAAATGGGTAGAAGCCGATCGTACAGTACCGAATTCTAAGAAGGTGGCCGAGTTCATCCGAGAGAACATCATGCGCCGATACGGGAGTGCCCAACGAGATCATCTCCGACAATGGGACCCACTTTGAAGGAGATTGTGACCAACTACCGACCGACCCGTAGTCACACGTCACAGTCTTCTCCTTACGTACCACAAACCAATGGTGCAAGAGAGGCACCCAACAAGACTCTCGCCACGATAATCGAAAGATGACCACCGGAGGTCGGATCGGCCCGAAAAGCTACATCTAGCCCTTCAGGGATACCGAACATCGCCGTAACCGCCACAGGGAGACTCCGTTCGCACTTACCTACGGAATGGAAGCGATGTTACCCGTGGAATTGGAAATTCCATCCCTCCGAGTCCTCTTGGAAAACGGGATCAATGAAGTCGAAGGGCTACAGAGCCGTCACGACGAACTTGCTCTACTCGACGAGCGCAGATTGAAAGCCATGGAACACACTCGAGCCTACCGGAAGCGGAATGGCACGAGCATTCGACAAGAAAGTCAAGCATCCGAGACATCGTAGAAGGCGACTTGGTGCTAAAGGAAAAGCCTCCTACGCACTGACCAATCCCCTCGGAAAGTGGGAGCCTACCTGGATAGGACCGTTCGTGGTACAAAGAATCTTCTCCTGAGGAGCCATGAAGCTTCAGCGTACTTGGACGGAAACCCTTTCGTTAACCCCGCGAACGGAAGCAAGCTCCGCAGATACTTCGTTTGAGGAAGAGCACGAGTCAACTCACCTTCCCCATACACCGTCCCCTCGCAAATTAAAGTGCTAAAAGAGTAATACCCAACCGGATACATTCCCGCTAATGATCCGTAAAAACAGGGTCGCACTTCTTTTGTCTTTGTTTTTCTCAAATTCACCCAAAGTGTCGAACTACGCAGACCTGAGCCCCTTAGTCCAATTGTAAAAGGGGAACGTAGGCACCATCTTTGGTTCGGTCTAAAAACAAAAATACAATAAGCATCAATTGCTTGTGTTTCGAAAAACTCTTTTCATTTAACCTACAAATTCATAACGGTTAAAACATTCTTTGATGAAGTTCAAGCACGGTCAACTCTTGACTCGCTACACGCTAGCAAAACTACAATAAAACATTAATCAATTAATGTGTCTCGCAATGACAATGGGTGGATACTGGGACAAAGAAGGTCAACCTAGTTTCCCGTACTAGGTCCTTCATCCTTCTTCCCCTTCCCTTTTCCCCGACGAGTGTTCTTCACCTTCGCAGAAATATTCCGGTAGGCCTTCTACCCGGCTCGTGGACCCTTCCCGACGCCTCCGTCAAAGCCCGCGGCCGTCAACGCAGCTCCTTTCTCTAGCTCGTCTCGAGCCGCCTCGCTTGAGCCATCATCATAGTGCTTTGATTGGCCTCCCGATCAAGCACTTGCCACATAATCGCCCATGGCATCGCCAAGCACGATTCCTGTGGTTAGCCTCGCTTCGTCCTCCTCAAGGTCGAGCCGTCCAGTGATCGGCACTCCAACACCACTCCGTCTCCACAAGATAGCCATCTGTGTCTCCCCCATACACTCTTCGTACTCGCCCGTATACCGCGCCGACGTAACGGTGCCCTCTCTCCGTGAAAGAGAACCCCGGGCAGAAAGGACGTGTATTGCCACCACCGGTGATCGCAATAGCGTCGAAGGATCTTCCATCCGCAAAGATCCCACCTCAAAGGTAGCAAAGCATAACTCGGATCGGGCCGGTGGCATCTGCTCCACACTGCATCGCCGCGTAACCAATGATGGAATATAGAAAGACGTGCGAGACATGCCCCGGCACTCGACAATCAATGCACCCTCCCGAGCGGTCCCGCAAGTCTCAGAACTTCCAATGGGGAACCCACCATCGCAAGTGATGCGTGCAAAGTCTGGCCATCCGAGCTCCAAATGCTCTCTCTGATTGCCTCCTATCACCAGAGGACGCCGCGAGAAAGACCAAGCGTCACAGACATTGGCACCTCGTGCATCATCTCGCAGCCTCTCCTCAACCACATGGTCGCATAGCGAGACTCCCTCCCCACATGTATCGTGCACGGCCGCCATCCGGCCTATGCCTGTGAACGTCTCGCCCAAGACCAATGGCACGATGTCTCCTTCACTCCGATCGCCACCTGTGTCCAAGATACACCGCGATGGCACACACCTGTGAGACGTGAATGTGAACAGAGTAGCAATCGCGCACAGAGCAAACGCGTCCCACGAAAAGACGCTCCTCAACTCCGCAAATCTCTCGGGCAAGTCCCGAAATGTCAACGTAATCGGTATCCCGTACAAAGATCCCGCATGCTTCTCCAAATGAGATACCCAACAAAGACACTAGCTTCTCAACAAAGGGCCATGCCACCAAAGATACGGAAGAACTAGTTCGCCTCGTGTCCTCCTGCATGGCCCGGAAATCTTCAAACGTAGGAGTGACTTCGTTGTACGAAAAGCCGTACACGTTCCTCCTTACGTCCTGCAACCGAGACGCGGCTCTCAAAAGATCCTAATCGGCATGAGCTCCTTCAAAGCCCAAACAGATTTAATCCCGTAATGCCTTCGAAAACCTTTTGTTCCGCCTCGTGTGGTTCCGTACCCACGATCGAAAGTTGTCCAAATATCGCTCTTGCATCCGAGACGATAACTTGGGAAAGGGAGCCATGTCGAAGGTGAAGAAAACCTTAAGAAAGTGGAAAAGAATTCAAATTTTAATGAGCAAAACAATGCGCGCTTCTTACAAATTGCAAAGCCGAAACCGCAATTTAAAGAATCTGAAATTCAATTCTAGTCCACTGATTCCTCTCGCAGCTTGACTTGGTCAACTCTCAGCCTACCGCCTTAAAGTTGGAAACATTTCCAAACCATGCCCTGTTTCACTCTTATGAAATCTCGCGTGTTCGCCCCGATTTCATTCAACCAATGTCAATATCCCTTCCGCCCCGGCTCGTGCAACAAGGTAAATAATTAAAAATTAGTGCATACATGCTTAATTTTTGACCCGTTCAATTTTTAATGCATTTCTCCTTTTTATTTATTTTTGATTAACCTATTTGCTTATTTGCCGAAAATAATCAAGGTGATCACGTAATAAATATGCGAAGTATGTGTTCCCGCCCCACGGGCGCCTTTTTTGCAAATACAATTCAAATCAAAATTTGTTCC
The DNA here is from genome assembly GCA_022495995.1 of Adenophora triphylla var. japonica. Classification (NCBI taxonomy): domain Eukaryota; kingdom Viridiplantae; phylum Streptophyta; class Magnoliopsida; order Asterales; family Campanulaceae; genus Adenophora; species Adenophora triphylla. Next base: position 356,518 of record JAFEMH010002219.1, read on the forward strand.
CGACAAATACATGCATTTTGTCTAAACAAAATAGTAAAGAAAGAAAGCAAGAAAAGGGGACTACTCGAGTCCCGCTCGTCATCCGTACACTCGACGCACCGCTCCGCCGCCGCCGGACTGCCGCAAACAGAACTCGCCGAACTCCTCCAAACGGGAATAGGCGAAAGTGGCCTCCTCGGAGTACGCGAACTCGAGGACTCCCTCTCGCGCCCCGAGTGCGCGAAGAAGGAGCTCCAAATCCACTGCCCGCCCGCGAACCGGCCAAACCCCGCGTGAAGTCCTCCCCACCACCGTGGGAGCAAAGGCGGAACCCTCGGCCTAGACGGCTCCCGATCGCGGACGTCCACGCTCCTCCGGAACCGCACCGCATGAACTCCACGAGCCTCCCCGCGTAGGCGTGACCACCCCGTCCACCCCTCTACGGCCTCTACGTACGTACGCCGATACCCGCGAACCAGAAAATCATCGTAAAGCGAATGTAAAGTACAGATGCATCATGTGCGAGAATGCTACTATCAAATGCGTAAAATCAAAAAGGTGCTCACCGAAGCATTGGGGTCCGCCCCGTATCGTGGTCTCGGCCCGCCGGAGCGGGATCACAAGTCGCTCGCGCGAACCGTCCAGCCCCTCGTACGCTAGCCTAGCTCGCGGGACAGAAAATTTTGAGGACCTCCTGTGGACCTCGCCTCTCTATGCCGCACCCGCGGCTCCTCCTCATCCTCAAGAAAACATCATAGGCGGCCCCCGCTATGATGTACTTGAAGTACACACCCCGAAGGTACCCCTCCACCACAATCGGCATCTCCCTGGGATGCCGCATGTACAAAGGAGGATCCACCGGCACCAATGGAAGAGACCCTCGCCTATGCCGACGGGTCACCCTCTCCCCAAATACATGGCGTCACAAAGAAGTCCCACCAGAGCTTCCGCCGCCGTGTAGTCTCGCCGGAATCGCACCGCGACATGATCAAACCCGCTCCACCAGTCACTGGATCCTCTCGAGAACCTGTGTTCGCCGCCAGAGATATCTCCTCGTATGACACTCGAGTGCCAACTCTCGAAGAGACCGCCCTCTTCGCCTTCTTCCGCCAAACCGCATGGCAGGGAACAGAGGACGCACGGCTCCTTTATGTCCCAAGCTGCGGACCGAACACCTCGTAGCACCGGACACCGCTAAGAGAATGGAAAGTTATGTCGCCTACAAAGCGTATACATACGAGTACATAAAAGAGGCAAGGAATAGAAAAAGCACGTAAACTTACATCCAAGACAAAGCGTGAAGGCCTAAATGAGTGCTCCTCTCCCGCGAGAACCTGTCCGCAGAGTGGTAGAGCTCGCCACCCAGCCTCCCCACGCAAACCCCTCACGGCATCCAAGTCTACCCGACCCGAGCAGTAGGGAAGTGACAAGACGTGTCGGAAGTCGGGAACAAAGTCGCCGGCAGCGCAACCAAAGGAACCTCGAGCCTGGGACGCTCCGCGGTCATCCTCAAGGACCCAAATGTATAATCGGCGACACCCTTCCTCAAGTGATTCTCCATCGGCTCGTACCGAATGCCTAAGCCCCCGGCATCGGTAATATCAAAACCCAAAGCAGCCTGCATAACCTGCCTCCGGGTGTAACCATCAACCCACACCCGGCGTGTTGCCGTAAGTCGGCAACCCAGTGATAGCGGAAAAATCCGTGGGAGTCACCGTCCCCTCCCCCCATCTGAAATGGAAAGTGTGGGTCGTATCCCACCGCATTTCGCGCGCGACATACATGGACCTGCTCGACGTATTTGTCCGCAGCCTACCGCACTCTGTACCGAGATAAACCCAGCCAACCCGAGTCAATCACCACTCGCCGTGGACTCCTCTCTCCTCTCGAGCCACGTCCGGATAATGCCCCACAATGCCCGCACCGCCTCAAAGGCACCCCGACTCTTCTCGTTATGAGTATTAACCGTCCCCGTCCCCGCAGACAAACAAGACGTAAGCAACGTCAACAAAATGCAACAACGCATGTCAAAAGGATGCAATGCAGACATCGGTTCTCATTCACCTACGTATATTCAAAATCTTTCGAAAACTCGTATACTTTCAAAATCTTTCGAAAACTCCGTCGAATCCGGAACTTTCAAAATCTTTCGAAAACTCCGTCGAATCCGGAACTTTCAAAATCTTTCGAAAACTCCGTCGAATCCGGAACTTTCAAATTCTTTCGAATTTTTCGAAAATTTCGCTCCGTCCCGAATTAAAGCTACTTTAATTTTGGAAAATGCATTTAGACATGGAATTTTGCAACCAAAATTTTTATGTCATTTACCCATGATGTCAATTGAACTACATCCTAGTCAATTTCGACAAATGTTCATAGCAAAGTCAAAAGCCCCAATTCGGGCACCAAAATCCCTAAGTAAATTCCTAACAAATTTCTAACATTTAAAGAATGCACATTCTTGAAATTAATGGAATTTGTAGGGAACTTACGTGTCTTTCGATCCTCCCTTGGAGTTGTGGCGGTCCCTCGCCGGATAAAACTCCGCCGGATTCAATGGAAGAGTGGTGGTTCGAATGGTCCGAACCAATCGAGTTCTTTCGTTGTCGGTCCTTCCGTGGCGAGCCATTGATCCTCCTTCACCCTCCATAGCGAATTTCCTCACAAATTCGAGCAAACCTTGCAATTTGGGTTGGATTTCTCTCTCTTTCTCTCCTCTCTCGCCGGCAATAATGGAAGAAAATGGCCATTTTCTTCCCCAAATTTCGCATTTAAAAAGATTCTGAAAATCGCAAAGTCCGACCGGACTCTTACCGCACTGCACAATTTTTGCCCCTTTTGCCCTCGCTTTGGCAATTCCAATTTTACCACTTTTGGCCCCCGAAAGTGTAAAATTTCCCCAGCTAGGACATTTCTAACGCCCTATCCCCGAGGATAAATCAAAGTTAGTTCTCACTAACGCTGCCGTCTCTCTGACGTTAAATTCCAGTCAGCTGACGTTTTGACATTCAAACGTTCAACCATGTCTCCTGGGACATATTTCAAATCTATTCGTCTCCCGGACGTTAAAATTTAATAATGGTCTGCACGCATTAAATTCTCAATCGCGACCTTTCACGGTCCGATTCCAAATTCTGTCCCAATCGCTGACCTTTCACCGCGATTTTCACGGTTCCTCAATCACCGCGACCTTTTCACGGTCCGATCTCAATCCTCAACCGCGACCTTTCACGGTCCGTTTCAATCCTCAACCGCGACCTTCACGGCCCGATTCCAATCTGTCCAATCGCGACCTTTCACGGTCCGGATTCCATGTCCACGACCTTTCACGGTCCCACTCTCAAAAAGTCGGTCAACCCCGACCTTCTTCCGCCCCGACCTCCAGCTCTCCTTCATCTAAGACAGGCACGAACGCGGCGGAAGAGATCGCCCAAAGACCCAAGGCACGAACGCCTCGTCGCATCGCAACTCCGGCTTGAGGCGCCACACGCCTCGATAGTCTCCATTCAAAGTCTCCGATACCTCGCGAATGGTCTCCTCTCGTGTTCGACGCTCTCCCAATGGTCTCCATTCAGGTACATGTACCCCGCGAATGGTCTCATCCAGTTCGCACGCCTCCTAATAGTCTCGCTGTGTCAAGGTCCCCATGCGCGGCCCTCGCCCTTTTCGAACTACGATCGGCTTGATTCCGGGATACGTAGGAATCCTTTTCGCTAAGGGTCCAACAAAGCCGACCGCCTGTGTCTCTTTCAAAGTAAGGCATCCCGATTTGGATCCTTATCTTTTTCAACGACCCCGCCTCCTTCGGAGGAGACGTCCGCGAGGGCTAATCAGAAGTACCCAAATCCCGGATCGTCCAAATCCGCTGAAAGTGCTAACCGAAATCCGTTAATCGGCCCGCTCCAGTTAATCCGAATCCTCGTTAAACTCCCTGTTGCCGTGCTAACGAGACGCCCCGGACCGCCCCGTGCATCCCGACGTCAACCGTACTTAACACGTGACATCTCACGTAAAAGTATGGCTTTCCCGAAAAACGCATTTTCCTAAGACTTTCCGGGCGTTTGACATTTCCTGATCGTTATTTTAAAAACGGACAAAACCGTGACCGGGAACAATCTTCCACTAAGGGTGACTCGTAGGACACGTGGCAAACATGCCACCTCCCTCTCGTCACCCTTCAATCACATTTCAAAGGGAAAAGACCAAAATGCCCCCTGTTTGCAAGCCAAGTCCTACTGACTTCCATCATGCACATTTTCCGAAATTGCCAAAGCAAGTCCTTCAAATTCTCAAAATACCACAAAACCCCTCGGATTCAAGCCAAGTCCGTCCTGGACTCCTACCGCAAATTTCACCTATAAATAGAAATGGTCACAAAGCCAAATGAAGAGGATTTTTACACCAAAAATCACCACCCCCACTGGGCCCAAACCGGTTTTCACCCCTCCCGAGCTCCCGCTCTCGGGCTCGATTCAGCGTGAAACCTTCGTATTTCGATCAAATACGCACCCTACAACTTCGAAATAACCTTTCGAATCACTTTCCGTGTCCCGTACACACCTCCCGAGCCAAAGGAGTCGACCCTAGCCATAGGTATAACTCCCTCTCTCTAAATCTCCTGCCTCCGTCTCGGTTTACGCGCCGGGCCGCTATAATCAAGCTTCGAACATCGTTATCAAAATGTAGACGCCCCGTCTAATCCGGGTCCGATACGTTTTAAGCCCTCGATCCTCTTCTCTTTCCGTAAGAGAAGTAATCACGGGTTAAAACGGCGTTCCGACCCCGTTCCTGTTTACTTTTATGTCATTTACAATTCCGAGCCGTTTGGCCTCGTTGGATCGTCATTTACCATTCCGAGCCGTTTGGCCTCGTTGATCGTCATTACAATTCCGAGTCGTTTGGCCTCGTTGATCAGGTCATTTACCATTCCCGAGCCGTTTGCCTCGTTGATCGTCATTTACAATCTAGAGCGTTTGGCCTCGCTGGATCGTCATTTACGAATCCGGATCGTTTGATTCCGCGTTGACACCGCTTTAAATCTTGCCATTTACAAGTCCGATCCGTTTGGATTGTGATAGTATTTACTTTTCAAAGTCCGAGTCGCAACCCGATTCGTTGATCGCATATCATTTAATACGCATTTTTCCCGTAAAAATCGTTAACAATGTAATGCCCGGTTCAAAACCGGAGTTCGTCCGTCGAACTCTCTTTCAAAAACGCGAAATGACGTTCGGCCTCCGAACGCTCATCTTCAAACTTAAAAGCCGCCATTTGACACTTCAAAAATCATTTAATACGCATTTTCCCGTAAAAATCGTTAACAATGACTCGTCCTGGTTCAAAATCGGAGTTCGTCCTTCGAACTCTCTTTCAAAAAGCTCAAAATCGACATTTGCCACGCAAACGCTCATTTCAAACTCAAAATTGACGTTTTCCACGCAAATGCTCATTTCAACTCAAAATCGACGTTTGCCACGCAAACGCTCATTTCAAACTCAAAATCGACGTTTGCCACGCAAAACGCTCTTTTCAACTCAAACTGACGTTTGTCATTCAAACGCCTGTCTTTTCAAAAGTCACCTAATCAACGTTTGTCATTCAAACCAAGATTAAGCTTGTCATTCAAGCCCCATTTCAAAAGACACACACACACACACACACGATTTCGAGAAAGGTAGAAAGACTCGTCATGCGAGGCGTTTCGGCGATCTCGTCATACTCTACCCGAAACGTAACCCGACCTCCGAACCTAACAATCTCGGTACAAAAAGCTTTTTACTCGTTTTTGCTTGCCAATAAAAATGATCCTTTTCAAAAGCCTTTTCCTAAGTTTTTGCTACTAATAAAAACGACACCTTTTCACAAAAGTCGTTTCTCAACGTTTGGGCTCGAAATACAAAAACCGCGTGGCGACTCCTCTATTTTGTTCCTTCCCATGAAGCGAGGTCTCAAACACCAACCCTCCGCGAAAGCACAATCGCCTTTTCCGCGCCCGCCGCGCGCGCGAAAAGATCGGGTAATTTCAATTGGGAAGGAACTCAACATGGATTTGTGAGAAACGAATGCTTGATTTGGATGAGATCGATGAGTTGAGGCAAGACGGCTACAAGAGTGCCAAGGCGTATAAGGAAAGAACCAAGAGGTACCATGATCAATACTTAAGGACGAAAATCTTAATGCCGAGGTAAGAAGGTTTTATTGTTCAATTCTAGATTGAGACTTTTTCTGGCAAGCTGTGTTCCAAATGGTCGGGTCCTTATGAGTTGGTGAAAGTATTTCCACATGGAGCGGTGAGCTCAAAGATTTGAAATCCGGAAGTACTTTCAAGGTGAATGGGCATCGAAAAGTCAAGCCTATTACGAAGGGGTGTCTATCTTGGAAGAAATTGATGTGGTGGTGTTGGTGGATGCACCGAAAATCAACCGATAATTCATTAGCATCATGTCGAGCCAAGACTTAAAACAAAGGCGCTTGTTGGGAGGCAACCCAACCTTAGGTAACTTTCACTGCTTTCATCTTTATTTTCAGTTTATCACTATCTGTTAGCTTTGGATTCCGCGTTGGAGATTTGTTTATGCAATGAGGGACATCGCAAATTCTTAGTTTGTGGGTGGGGTATTCATAAAAAAATAAAAAAAAATTGTTATTTACCGTTTTCGAGTCGTTAGTGTAGGGAACGTGTCGGAACTCACGGTGATTCCCTGAGCCTATTAATATGTGTAGTCCGCTCACATTAATGGGGACGTAGGGCAGCGAAAGTGCGGTCAAATGTTTGACATATTTTTGCTCTAGACAAAAGTTTTGTGTCACTCTTTATGGGTCTCTCCCAGTTTTGTGGGTTTATGGGGAGTGTAAATAGTTGTCACCCTCCAAAAGATTTTCGTTTATTTTATGTCAATAGATATTACTACTAGTGTGTGTGCTGGTGGTGATGTGTGTGATAGGTGATGCAACCGGGTCAAAATTAAAGTGTGGGGACTTTAAGCAGGCAAATAAAAGGAGCGAAAACCGATGAAGACTCACCGCCAGTTATGGCGGCGCGCTCGGATACAGAGCGGCCTGAAGCAGATCATATGTGTGAAAACAGGTATAACTCATCTCAAGGTGCGCGGGCACGCGCTGACATTAAAGGCCGCTGCGCTTAATCAAATGAACAAAGGGGTAACACTTTCTCGTCATACAAATGCGGACGCGCCTCCAAGGTTGCTGTAGCTACACGCTCGAGCAAAATAGATGTGCAATTTTGAATAAAACCCTAAACAGATGCCAGCCCTCTTCAAAACAACAAACGCCACCCCCTTCTTCTCTCTGGGAAAACTGCCGAGCCTCAATCCCCGCCTCTCCTTAAATCCCTCACCCAAATCCCAAATACCTTCCCTTCTAACCCCTAAATCAACCTTCCACCAACATATATTACCAAGCCAAAGCCCGATTTCAAATTTAAAAGCTTATTAATCTCAAGCGAATCCAAAGTAATTTCGAAATTGAAGAAAAGGGGTTTTGTGAATACCACCTTATTGTAATCTAAGGGTAGAATTCGCTTGCCAGTGGTACAGTGGGCGCCCAGCTTGGTAAGGTCAAGTTTCATGTGGTTTTTTCCTACTTCTTCTTCCCAAACTCCTGCATAGACTTTTCCTTCGGCAGCCCTGGTGAATTTTCCGGCAAGTTACTGGAGTAGGGGTAAGAACCTTGAATCTTAGAATCTTTTTTCTCTGGTTTCAGAGTGATAATATGTCGCATCTAATCCTGAAGCGTAGACAGGAAACAAAACCCCCGGTTGCACCTCGACCTTTGTATGATGATAGCAAATTTGTGAGGTGCTGAGGCTATGGAATTTTTTTTAATGCTTAATTACCGCTCGAAGTTTCAATGTGTAGTATGGCATTAATATTATGGATATGGGATTGGACAGAAATTGTAGCAAGGTAATAAGGTAATTGGTTGATTGCTCTTAGCTGGGAGGGAGCAGTCAGTTCTAGTTTGGAATTTTTACTTAAATGCATTTTCTGTGAAAGGGGAACATGATATGCTCTTTTGTGAGGGGGTGGCTGAGGTGGGGTAATTTCGGGAGAGAATTATATCCTTATTATAACCTCCCCACGCACGTGCACGCCAACACTTGTTCAGAGCCTTGCACCTCGAGAAACAAATGATGTATAATCCCAAGGGTAA